>CAAKHF010002949.1:1792-23355 GCA_901007745.1 Hippocampus kuda
TTTTATTTTTTTTTTTTTTTTTTTTGTTTTTGGGGGGGGGGGGTTGGGGGGGGGGAGGGGGGGGGGGGGGGGGGGGGGGGGGGGGGGGGGGGGGGGGGGGGGGGGGGGAGGATCGGCTTAGGCAGTGAGTGAGTGTGGAGCGCATGGGCGTGAGTTGTGGCTAGCAGCAGATCCTGTGAATGTGGCTTAATTGCTGCCTCTTTTTGTTTATTAAAAATCGAACAGATTGCATCAGCGACTGCGTGCATCATTGACCACATTGAAGAGCATTACAGTACATTATATCTGGAGAAACTAGCATTTGAACGCGCATTTTAACTAGGTGATTTTACTACCCGAGATGGTTGCATTTGCTTCTATTAATAATCTACACCTTACCAGGAAATGATATAGTAGGAGCGCCATAAAATCTTTTATCTCGATAGCCTCATACAGGAAGGAACAAGGAAAAAATAAAATAAAATGTGTAAGGATTTGTAGAGTCGGAGCTTTCAGATGAGCCATTGAACGCCCCGCGTGTCTTGATTGGCTGCTGGACGGGAGTAGCGAACTTTGTAACTTTTATTGGACCACTGAGAGTTTTGCAAAGTCGGTGGTTTAGCGAACGCACCACGCTTCTGATTGGCTACTGGCCGGGGGTAAACGGAGGTCAGTGCCACTCATTGTGCTTGTCAAATAAGGGAGAAAAGTAGACTTTGCCACCACCAAGGCTCACTCAAGGACTCGGTCACCACTCCTCATCTACTTGGCCCCCGAAGAGCCAGAGGCCCATTTGGAATTTCGATGTAACTTTTAAAAACAAAGTGAAACAACTCAAATGACAAAAATGGCGGAACCTTGTCGTCATCGTCGCTGTAACTCGTCTCCGCTATTTTAGCTCGTTAGCTTAGCAACACGCCTGCGTCCTCCACGGAACATTTCTGCAGACCACTTCGTCTCTCTCTTTTTTTTTTAATCCAAGCATCATCACACCGAAGCGACGCAAAACCAGCAAGAGACACTCTTTTTTTGCTAACATAACCAGCGGGGGAAAAACAAACAAACCAGTGGAGTCTTCAGTGTAGCTAAACTAGCGCCTGCTCGCACTCGCAGTGATTCAGTCTGTGGCTCTTGTTAGCATCCAACGCATCATCTGAATATGATTCCCGACAAGGCGCCCGAGGACGACGTCTTTCACGGGGGTGAGGAGATGCGCAGGGGGGCTCACGTCCCCACCTTTGAGAAGTTCAAGGAAATGTACATGCAATCCATCGAGGACCCTGACAGTAAGTGTGACGCGTTCGCCAACTAGTCGCTCGTCAACGTTCAATCGATTGTGTGCAATTGATTAATTATGTGTTGAAGCAATTCCTGCACTACCACTGCAATCACTGATAATTCATGAAACATTAAAGTACTAATTAGTGCAAGGGGCACTGGCAAGAAAAAACACGTAAAAATGATTTATCTGATGCACAAAGTCATTGGATAACACTGAAAACATTTAAAAAGAACATAATATGAAAAATCTTAAAGGGCAGAAATAGTGATTAGCACGTCTGTCTCACACCTCAGAGATGCAGGGTTCGAATCTGTGCTCTGCCCTTCCTGTGTGGAGTTTGTGTGTTCTCACTTTGCTTCCGTGGTTACTCCAGCTTCCCCTGCATTACAAAGAACATGCATGTTGTGTTCATTAATTTAAAAAGACACTAACAATTGAGTAGTGCCCAATGATACTTATTATGGTCCCTCCCACATTCTTTTAAAACACAATTAACTCCACCTACTATCTCCTTGGCATGCGTAATTGTCTCATGGGCCCACAGAGTTCTGGGGCGACATGGCCAAGGACTTCTTCTGGAAGGCCAAACATACGGGTCGATTCTTGGACTACAACTTTGACGTGACCAAAGGTGAGATTTTCATCAAGTGCATGGAGGGAGCATCCACCAACATCTGCTACAACGTCCTCGACCGCAACATACATGACAGGAAGTTGGGCGACAAAGTGGCCTTCTACTGGTCAGTATGATCCTGACAACCCAGCAATTAAAACCTTGTTCTGCATAAGATTGATCGTTAGGTATTGAAAAGTTGTTTGTTAAAGTGTAGTAGCGGAAACATCATGCACTTTCGGGTTTTAAGGGTTCCCAAGTGTACTAATAAAAGCACACTGACATTCTTGTGTTAAAATCCACAAGGTATGAAGAAGCACAGACCACTTAGCATACAATAAGTTGTCACACACTACTTGAAATCACTGTGTTTAGAGTTAGGGGTTTGTGTCTCGTGTAATTGCTGTTTATTGTTTTTGTTACAATGACGACTGCCAACTATGTTATTGGAGTGGATACTCGGTGACTCAGCCTTGGAAAAAGTACTCCTGATCAAAATGTATAGATGAACATCCAAGACAATATTAAAAAAAATAGTATTAAATGTAGTTGTATGCCCAATTCTCGTGGGGTGTTCAGGATGCACTTCAGGATGTCATATTGTACATCTTTCTGTAGTTTATGAAATTAAAACCACTTGACTCAATCCTTATTTCCAGAGCACTTAAAAAAAACACAACAGCTGATAAATTTAATTAATATTATTATTATGATTTTTTTTTTTTGCCATTTGTTTGACCACCAACATTTTCATTACTTTCCATCTTCTCCTTTTCAAAGAACCTCAACATTTTTTTTGGCATCATTTTTGCTATCTGGCATGCTTACTTTTTCCCTGTGTCACATAATTGAAATGAGCATTTTGATAGAGGCACTGGAAGGTGCACCTGATTCTTGCCCTCCAGCCTCTTTCCCCAGCTGTGGTGGGGATGGAAGCGGCCACCCCATGAGTTGTGGCGGCAGGCTGTCTGGCAAGCAGAGTTTCTAGTCAGAGTTTCTAATCTTAGATCTGAGTCTGATGTGCCAACCACTCATCTACCTTACTACCCCTCAACTAAACTTAAAAAAAAAAAAAAAAAAAGTAAAATGTGCATTAGATCAAAGTAATTCCTCTGAACTTGTTTGCGAATGAAAATCATAATGAAATTACCACATCTTTGTCTTGAAGCTAATTATTATTTTGTTCGTGCTTGTTTTTGCAGGGAAGGCAACGAGCCCGGTGATGAGCTGACGGTGACATACAGAGAGCTGCTGAACAGTGTCTGTCGCTTTGCTAACGTCCTAAAGTCACAGGGTACTTTTGGCGCTTCCACTTAATCACGAGCCCATCTGCAGCGACTGAATGTGATACTCATTTAATTGTACATTGTGTATATTTGTGTGCGGCAGGTGTGAAGAAAGGAGACCGAATAGCCATTTACATGCCCATGGTGGTGGAGTTGGTGGTGGCCATGTTGGCCTGCGCTCGCATCGGAGCCGTTCACTCAATTGTGGTATGTCGGGAGCGGGAAGCGCGGGTGTGAGCGTGCGGATGGGAAATGATGTTGAAATGCCCTCTGATAGTTTGCAGGTTTCTCTGCTGAGTCGCTGTGTGACCGGATTGTGGACTCGCAGTGTTCGCTGCTCATCACTGCAGGTGACTTCACATGCGTTTTTGTCAGCGCCAGCATAAAATGGAATAGTGTAAATCAGGGGTGCCCAACTCTTTTTGACCGAAAATCTATTTTTCAAGCAACCAACCTCCCGAGATCGAGCCGTTCCCGCATGTGCACACACGCGCGCACACGCATGCCATGATGAGCAACAGTCATAACGGCCCAGAACATGAACAAAACAGAAAAAGAAAGTAGATACAAGAGTTTGTGAAAAGGAAATCACTGCCTACCTTAGTAAAGAACTGACGTAGGGGTATTTTTTCAAGATGTTACGTGCAAGACCACCATCGTAGCTCACGCGTACCGTTTTAAAATGCTTCTCCTGGCGCTCCATATTCCCCATTCTTTGCCAGTGCCATCAGTGAATTGCAGATGAAACAAACTTTGAATGAGAAAAATAAAATAAAAAACATCGCAACAGCTCTGATCGCAAGCTGCAATTGCAGACTGCTAATTGCTAACAACTTCTGGTGATAATACACACACACACACACACACACACACACACACACACACACACACACACACACACACACACACACACACACACAAATGTAACATTTTCTTGTTACCAAACTCGTCATGACAGTAACTTAAACAATAGGTGAAAAAAACCGCTATTCTTGATTTCTTTATATGGTTTCAGTCATAACGGCCCTCCAAGGGAAAATAATTCAAATCTGACCCGCGACAAAAATGAGTTTGACACCCCTGCAGTAGCCTGAGCATTGGAAAGTCTGTTTCTATCACTTTTAAATGTAAAATGTCACTTAAAGAGGCTTATTTAGTTAGTACCAACTGTTGGAATTCTTGAAAGAGGCTATATAGTCATACTCGTTATTATTGGGTGTGATTCTTACCCCCCCCCACCCCCATGTTTAAAAAAAATTGTGATTGGTACCCTTCTTTAGATGGCTTCTACCGTGGGGACAAGCTGATCAATTTGAAGCTCTTAGCGGATGAAGCTCTGCAGAAATGCACAGACAAGTACTCTTCACGCACGCACATTTATTTCAACATTTGTTTTTCTTTTTTTTTAACCTTAAAAAGGTCAAAATTGAGTTACTGATAACGAAAAAACTTTTTTTTTTTTTGTGCCATGCATGCATGTCATGGGAAAGAAATGGCTGGTATTCATGATGATGCTTGCCGCTTCACATTCATCCTATAACAAATAAGAAAAACGGTTAAGACGATGTAGTGTCAATTCTTTTTTTCTATATGCGTCCAGAGGATTCTCAATTGAGAGGTGCATCGTATTGAAACATCTATCCAAAGAAGAACAAGACCCTTCCCTTAGCTCTCCTCCCGCCAAACGCCCTTGTCCTGACCTCCAGGTGAGCTTCTTTTTCACACACTCATTCCTTTGATAAACCACCGAATCCCAAAAGTGAAACATTCTCGACTGGTCGGATCCCCAAACCAACCTATTGAAAGAAATCATTTTTAAATTTGAGGTATTACTCCTGGGTCACCTACCGCACAAGTAAAACAAAGCGGAGTCGCTATCTGTAGTTTTTGAAGGCTTTGCCAGCTAAGTTAACGAGGCTTTTTATGTTCTCCTGTTTGCGACGTTCATTTGGTTGCTTTGTATTGATTCTGATGTCATACGAGTATCAAAAGAAGTTTTAACGGTTAAACAAAAGGTATTGGTCACCGTCATTTTGAAAAATTCAAATCCTTTCATCTGTAATTTTTACATTTCACAGTAATTGTTTTGACTTTTACAAAACTGATGGCCTTTGGACTTTTTTTAGACAGGTTCCATCTCGTGATGTTGTTGTTTTCACTTTCTTTTTGAAAATAACCCATCCCCTTCATGATCATCCTTGCTTGGTGTTTCTCCTCCCTCCAGCAGGAGGCAGAAACAGGCAGAGTAAGAAAAACTCGTCCTGTTCCACAGGTACTCGTCATCCTTTCAGCCAAAACCCTGCCGCGCGTTGTGTTTTTTCTTCTCCGCCACTAGGGTTGACTCACAAAAAAAAAAAAATCAAAACAAAAAAAAACTGCTGAAGGGTAAAAACAATCAAGCTTGCACATTTCACGCATGCCTTTTGTGTGTCACACTTGGCATTGACACTAAGATGAAATTACAATGGTGAAGTTAAATTGACTTTTTAAAAAAGGTTTTCTGTCTTTCTGGTGCTTTTTGGAGGCCATAACCTGCCTGAAAATCCACCAGTTGTTGCAAGTGTCTGTATTTTTGAGGTCCTCAACATGACTTCTTATGTCATTTGGCGGTGCTCCTCGTAAAGTGACAAATGAACACAAAATGTCATCATTAAGCTCGCAGCTTTAATTACACACAACACAAAAACAACAACACATCATAGACTTTTCGCAAAAATATTTGGACAAATATTATTGTTTTTACCCCACCACAACAGTGTCCTACTTGTGTGGCCGATAGGCGCAAACATCTGAAAAGATGACAATGTCTCTGTTTGGTTATTTCTGGAATCTAACTAAAAAGATTGGGTCTACCGCTAGGTATGGAATTTCCACATATCCTTATTTTTCAAAGAAATATTTTTTAAAATTTTTCATGCCGATAACAGTAAGTAACCAGAACTATCTTTTACACATACATACAATTTTAAATACATTAAGTGAACCCCAAACAATTTAATTGTGATTGATATATGAAAATGTATTAATTGCTCATTGATTGGCGTCAACTTGCCCTCCCGAATTAGAAGAAACGGTTGTCCATGTTTTCAGATGTTTGTTGGCATTTGGAATAAACACTTTTTCTCTCCTGTCCGTCATCACGCTTGGTCTCCTCACGCATCAAGATTTATTTTTATCAGCATGAAGATAATAGCTAGCAACTTATTTTTCATTTCTTCGCATCATTCCTAATAACTAATACTTTTGTTGTCTGCCGAGCACTTGAAGTGTGATAACAATCATAGTGCACGTTTCGACTTAAACCACAAGCTGCTGTCACTGTTGATTGTCTCACTACTGTTGTAAACATGTCACAGCAAAGAACCACCCCATGTATGGGAGACATAGATGTTGATTTTATTTCTTTTTTGCTCCAATAAACATCACTTGTTTTTCCTTAGCTCATGCTGATGGGTCGTTTCCTGCGTGTTATTTGTCTGACTAACCTTTCTCTTTTCACTTTTGTTGTGAGAATCAGATGGTATAAGACATTAGCTTGTGCGTTTCTTTGTTCAGTGTTAGTAACATTGGAATCCTCATATCCCTCGCCAGGTGCCGTGGAACCCGCAAGTGGACAAATGTTGGCATGCTCTGATGGCTGACTCGTCGGACGAGTGTGAACCAGTGTGGTGCGCGTCTGAAGATCCTCTCTTTATCCTCTACACTAGCGGCTCCACTGGCAAGCCCAAGGTAGAATAAACCACGTGGAATTCATTGGTGAAAACACGAAGGGTGGGAATGGTGGAGTAACTCACGGATCTAATGTTTTACCGGTGATGAACAACCAAGTAAAAATCGATGTTGGAAGAAAATCATGACGTCTCCAAAAATTATTTAAAAAAAAAAAAAGAAGAAGAAAAGAAACACATATTCGTCATTTCCTTTTTCAAATAATGGTCAAGAAGTTTGAATACTCATCATTAAACAACCATAATTAGTCAACTGTCTGAGACAACACACGCAGGCACGGGAAGAACATGTCAACTCCACACAGGAAGGCCAAAGCCGGAATTGAACCTGTGCTCTGTGAGGCGGACGTAATTAGCAGTTGTACACTGTGCCACATTTACCAATCAAATAATTAAAACAAAGCAAAGGGAAAAAAACCCCACTAAAATATAAGACATTTAAAAGCAAAGTAAAGAAATAAAAAGTAGTGGACTAAAAGAGCATCCAGGGCAAGAACGAGATTTTGGAAATAACGATTTGAGAAATGCTGGAGAAAACAGCATGGATAAGCCTCTTTTGGTCTCCTTGGAGAATGCAACCCTTCCATCTAGATACGTGGTTTTCCGCCGGTAAAGGGTTGCTTTCGTGATTGACTGCTGAAAGTCAGAAGCAAATCAAATAGTACGCCAAAGACTGTGGCTTCTATTGCCAGAAACAATGACTTCAGAGTACAATAGAGGTTCATAGAACATTAAATATGATGCAAATATGCGACAATGTGTTTTCTCATCGACTAAATTGGAGTAATGTCTTCCACATTACTACAATTTACCCTTATTTGAATTAACCATTACTAAATCATCCTTATTTGTTTTGTGTTTTTCTGGGCAATTGTTTCATCTCTCTGGCAATGTAAACACAGTTATTTGGAATAAATATTCATCGATATCCACAGTTTAAAAAAACATCAAAAAAGAAAGAAAAGAATGTTGTTGGCATTTTTGAGAGAACGTCATGCTCTCCCTACTGGCAGAAATGACGCCTTAATGTGTTTTTCACTGACATTGACATTGTGATGTATTGTTGTAAATTCTATTTCAAATTTTTAGATTATCGCAGTCGTTGCTCATTCTGCACCCGTCGTAATAAAAAAAATCAAATAAAACAAAAATAAAAATGGAATTGTATTATTCCCCAGGGTGTCCTTCACACAGTCAGCGGCTACATGCTCTACACCGCCGCCACCTTCAAGCTGGTCTTTGACTACCGGCCTGACGACGTTTACTGGTGCACGGCTGATATCGGCTGGATCACCGGACACTCGTACATCACTTACGGGCCACTGGCCAATGGCGCCACCAGCGTCTTGGTGAGATAGTGTGGGGGGGCCGAAGTGATACTATGCTCAGGGGCGGAGCTGTGTGAGGATCAATGATGGTCGTGGCTGGCTTTAACAAGATCTGACCATGAGTTGTTTACTTTGTATGTGAATGAGTGTGTGTGTGTTTCAGTTTGAGGGTCTTCCCACATACCCGGATGTGAGCCGCATGTGGGGGATTATAGACAAATATCGCGTGAGCAAGTTCTACACAGCGCCCACCGCCATCAGGCTGTTGATGAAGTACGGCAGCGAGCCAGTGCAGAAGTGAGCAACTTAATGTCCCTTCTTTCAAACCCCGCATCGTCTTGGCGCCCCTTCATTTTGACATTTGTGTGTTTGTGTATGCACAGATACAAGCGAGACTCTCTGAAAGTTTTGGGCACGGTGGGAGAGCCCATCAACCCTGAGGCCTGGCAGTGGTACTTCAAGGTGGTCGGAGATGGTAGATGTCCCATCGTCGATACGTTCTGGCAGACAGAGACAGTGAGTTCACTCGGCCGCGCCCCCTGCTGGACACATCTCTATAACTGTGCGTTGTGTCTTCCAGGGTGGACACGTGATGACGCCTCTGCCGGCAGCCACGCCCATGAAGCCAGGCTCTGCTGTAAGTCAATTATAAAGTGAGGAAGTCCACTTTCACACTACTGGAAAATATGCTGCACTTTAGCACTGAAAGGTCAAGAGTGAAGGAAACTTGGCCAGCCATCTTTTGAGTAATACTTGGAGCTAAAGCAATTTCAAGCATAGTTCCCTTAGGAACTATGCATCTTTAATGATTTGCAACTAACAATGCTGCCGATATAATGTGCAGAGTGGCCGGCAACTCAACAGAACCACCTTAGCAATGACAATGTAAGACACCAACACACTGTCATGTGTGCTCTCAGTGCGAGTGGGGCTACATGGATCAAGTAGGTAATCCCATCGTGCGTAATTTACAGCACGACACAGCATCGAATTTCAAATAATAGCGCTATCCTGTAACAGCAGCTGAAATAACTTACGGTTCATCCATTTGCAATAGGTCTCATCTCCAACTCAAAAAAAAAAAAATCTTCTCAATTGAACATCCTTCATACCTGCTTCTGATTTGGACACATCTGTGTGAAATTCCTAGATGCAAATGACTAAAGTTCCAACCCCGGGAAATGGCCAAAATGACTGCTTCATACCAACATAGCTGACTTCCTTCCTGATCAATGTTGGACTTGGGTCCTTGCAACTGTTTTAACACATCCTGGTGGTGGATAACAAGAAACTTGTCTCTTTCAGACATTTCCATTCTTCGGAGTCGTGCCAGCGATCTTGAACGAGTCGGGTGAGGAGTTGGAGGGCCCGAGTGAAGGTTACCTGGTAGGAAGCGCTGCCATTCGCATTTCTGCTCGGCCTGGCAGCAGAAGGAAGGGCGTCATGTCTGACTTGTCACTCCAAACAGGTGTTCAAGCAGCCATGGCCCGGCGTGATGAGGACGGTGTTCGGCAATCACGGCAGGTTTGAAAACACCTATTTCAAGAAGTTCCCAGGATACTACGTGACTGGAGATGGTGAGGGGATGCAGCAGTGAGGCGGTATTGCTATGCTATGATGTGGATGCTTTGTATGCATTTTGTTTTTCTTCCATGTGCAGGCTGCCGTAGAGACAAGGACGGATACTATTGGATCACCGGGAGGATAGACGACATGCTTAACGTCTCAGGTCAGAGCAACCTCTCTGTGTCCTAGGCCACATCCACATTGAAAAATGGGGGAATATTAAAGAAGGAAGTTTAGTTCGCCCCTCCCCCCCAGGGGAGAAAAAAAATGAATTCACTCGGCTGGAATTTGTTTTTCTTTTTAAGAGAGAATTTTTTTTTTCTAGAAAAAGCATAACGTTTTCATGTTTTTAATTGGGAAATAAATAAATACACACAAGTAAATAAATAAATCTTCATAGTTCAAAAAGTTAAATTTTTACCCAAATGGGGAAAAAGTTATAGAAATTAAGTATTTGTGTAAATGTATTTTTTAATTTTAATTTACAGGGTTAAAGAGCTTTTGTCAGGGGGATAGAAGTATTGAAATGTAACAAGAATAAGTGTCTTTATTCAATAGCAATGTTGGATTTTTATTTTAGTATTTTTTTATTGTAAGTTTATTGGTTGTATTTTTTTCCAAGGCAAAAAAAAAATAGTTAGTCATGTATAATATTATTTCACATTTGCTGATTGCTGCCAAATGTCAGCAGAGCAAATCCGAATCTGTTTTCAACTGCCTTACCGAGAGAAACAAAGGTTGAATAACATTTGAAAATTTCAAGAATAAATTTGCGTGAGAGGTGACAGGCAACCCCCCGCGACCCTAGTGAGGATAAAGCGTTTCGGAAGATGAATGACTGAATGAATGAGGTGACAGGCAAAACTTTTTCTTTTTTCATTTATTTTAAACCCCTTTTTTTCAGGGGAATTTTTTTTTCAAGGCCATGTTTTGTAGCCCTCACCTGACAGTAGTTTGATGCGTCTTTGCAGGTCATTTGCTGAGCACGGCAGAGGTGGAGTCAGCATTGGTGGAGCATGAGGCCGTCGCCGAGGCCGCCGTGGTGGGTCGGCAACACCCCGTCAAAGGAGAAAGTCTCTACTGCTTTGTGATGTTACGAGACGGTGTCGCCTTCAATCACACGTTGGAGGTCCAGCTCAAAAAACAAGGTGGCTTCTCTTCAGTAAAATGCTCCGGATTCTCTTTCTGTGCTGTTTTCATGACTTGGCTCAACCTTTTTTTCATAAAGCCAGCACTTATGTATTTGTTCTCATTTTTCTTAAATTGAACTCAATGATGGCCCAATAAATGGACATTGTGAAATGTGGACTTTTATTTCAGTAGTTTGAGTTCAATTCATAAAAGATGGGTGTAAAAACACAAGTGCTGTTTTATCTTTATTTTTCTGTATTTGCATATTTGGTCAGTATATGAATATGGTGTGCATCATGATATTAAATACTGCTGAGTGCTGAAAGATTTTTTACTGCAAAAACATTTTGATTTTAAAAAAAAAAAAAGATTTTAAAACGTTCCCTGAAAACTATTGTAAAATAATTGCTTGTTGGTCAACAGTGCGTGAAAAGATCGGTGCCATTGCCACACCTGATTTCATTCAAGATGCTCCAGCGCTACCCAAGACCAGATCAGGTACGGATTGGGGTGCAAAAATCTGGAAATTTCTCAATTGTAGCTGTAGTTATGCTGTGTGGTGACAGGGGAGTTGCTCACTTCAAGTGACAGTTCGGTAGATATTATATAGTAAATATTCTTCAAAAAAAGAGACATCACATGTGGTATTAAATTCAAGTCAGTTATATAAACTAACTCCCCTTCCCATTCATCCTCCCCCTCATTACATGTTATGTCTTGTGACTTGTTGTAACTGTCGTATGCTTCTTTATGTGCTAGGGTCTTTTTTTATCCTAGAATTAAATTATCCTCAGAAGAGGATAGTTGGAGCGTGGTTTTTTGTTCCCCCCCCCTCCCTCCCTACCTTGTGGTTTCCTTTCTGAACTCTGACTGTAAATTTCCCCATTGCGGGACAAATAAAGGATATCTTAATTCTTAATAAAGTCATCTTGGTTATGCTAAACAACTTTGCAGATTCATGGACGATTGTCAGTAGTCTTCTGAGCACTGGCTCCCTTCGCTCGCACAGAGGCAATATTTGGCTATTGATGACTTATAGGTTGGATGGGTTACAGATGAACGTTCATACTGCAGACACATCGCATACATACCAATTTATACCAACAGACGAAAGAGGCCCAGGTCGGATTTGAAAAAATCTGAACCGTACTATTCACACTGCATGAAAAAATTGATACATGTTGCATATGGGCAAAAAAAATTGAATTGAGTTGGTGTGAACATAGCCTTAGTCATATTTTTGGGGGGAGATTTATTCTACAAAAACCAAGACCAAGAACAGTGGAGTTCAAACTCGCACCCAAAATCCTTGTGCCCTAATCATGGGTGCTTTCGAAAATACACTTTGAACACGCAACTGTTTCATTCCGATTGTTTGGAAAACTCAGATCTTTGTTTAAATATGCCGTTTGGTTATTCAGAATGCACCAGTAAAGGAGAACTGGAGCCCAGTATCTCAGGCAGTACACATGGAAACCGTTCAAGCATGAGCTGCTGATCGCTTTATGACGTACGCTACTCTTGGAAATTAATCGGAGCGGAGGACACTTTGCCTTTCCAAACACACACTTTTTCAGTGATTGTAGGTGTTAGAGTGAATTTACAAAGGCCCCCCTATCCTCCATTTCTTCTCATTTTGTTTGGAAGTTTGCAAATACCTTTGGTGTATTATCGACACCTTCTTTAGCATGCTTTCAAGAAGGTGGCCACTGGCAGTAATGTGATAAGATTTTGGCATTAAAAGTTTTACTGGTGACATTTTTTTTTTCAAAGAATCAGTCACCTTTTCAATGACAACCACTGCCAATAACTCAAATACTCAACAGTAAAGTGAATTGATTTTCAGAATGAAATTCAGTCGGGTATGCCTTTACCATTATTGATCAAAGTATAAGAAAATCCTTCCTCAATCTAGCGGCAGGAGTGGAACATTTCCCAAAGATTGGACTTTTTCTTTGCCAGTTTTGAGACAGCGATTTAACCAGTTAACTGGCCCATGCCTGATTTATGTATCGTAGTCCATCCATCCATTTTCCGAACCGCTTAATCCTCACTAGGGTCGCGGGGGGAGCTGGAGCCTATCCCAGCCGTCATCGGGCAGTAGGCGGGGGACACCCTGAACCGGTTGCCAGCCAATCGCAGTGTATCGTAGTCCTTATCCCTAAAGTGTCATCTCTTCCAGGCAAGATCATGCGGCGCGTGCTGCGCAAGATCGCCGGCGGCGAGCGGGACCTGGGCGACATCTCCACGCTGGCCGACTCTTCGGTGGTAGAGCAGCTTTTCCAGAACAGATGCTCCACGCCCGTGTGACAACATGCCAGGATACCAGATCCGTTGACTTACTCATGACCTGATCTTCTGCTAACAAGGGACAATAATTGAAGAACAAGGTGTGACTGTGCGAGGCTGAATAGATACCTCTTTTTTCACTCTCTGACACACACCCAATATGAATTAAGCTTACTTTAATTTATGTCTTAAATGTTTTTCCTTAATTTGCTTTGTGGCATGTCTGCTCTTTGTATTCTTCTGGGTTTTTTTCTTTGTCTTTGTTGTGTTTTTAAACAACGATGTTTTTGATTAAAACATAAAAAAAATGTTTGTGGTCTGGTCAACTTTGTCTTCAAAGTGTGCGCTCGTACAAGACTGTACAAGGCTGCAGGCATTGCTGAAAACAACATTAATGTTTTGGGTCATTTTCATCTAACAGCATCGTTATTGATCCAATAACGGTTAATACACCTGTTAAAAAAAAAAGGACAAATCTAATTTGCCATTTCTTTTTAATGTTGCCATGGTTATGATTGTGTTAATGGGTGCCATGCTGAAACACCCATGCTAAAAGTCCCATAATGATGTAAAATCTTGGACATTCTTAGTAAAGGCAGTCCTTGTTGACCGAGCAAATGGTGGTGGCCCAATTAAATACTGTACACTTTTTGGATAACGGTAAATGTGTGACAAATTTCCATGTGTTGCTCTTCAAACTCTCTAAATGATCTTAACTGTTCGGTAAACCCATTCCACTCTCGTCTTGTAATTGTAATAAATGGTAAAAAGACAATATTTCTGACATGTTAGAAATAACACCATATAATTTGCTGTCTGCTGGTATAGGAATACAAAATGGCTGCCGCATCATGGCTATTCATCTCACAAATCTCTCTGGTGCATCGCAACAACAAAATGAGATGTTAACGATAAAGATAGCTCACTGGGCTCCAATGTTGGCAGATCGCGCAGGTAGTTTCTCCAAAATTGACGTACTTAGCCCACCTGCAAAGGAACGCCCCTGCATCTCACATTTGATGTGAATAAATGCAAAATACTGTGCAAACTGCTTTTATATTTTTACAGGTTCAAGTAGACAGGAGAACAAATGAATTTTGGTCACCCTCAAATACTAAACCAAGCCAGGAGGAAACACAATTGCTACTGACATCGAAAAAAAGCAAGCTACGCAACAAAATTTGGCGTCAATCTCTTGTTTTACTCCACAAAAAAATACCTTAAATCACACCAGATTATTTTAGGGAGGTGAATTTTATTGGTGACATTATTGCATTCATCCATCCATTATCCGAGCTGCTTATATACTGTAGACCCATTTTCATATATTTTAAGTGCCAATGTTCAGCCCATCCAAATGTCCCTTAAGGTTAGGGGGGAAAAAAAACAAATTGGAACTCAACATGTACTAATTACAGGGCTTTGTTGTAATAATAATAACATTGTCAAATGATGAATTGCTGTGAAACCACACATTTTAATTGACATTCCCAAACTACTCACCGAAACAACCATGACGCCATCAAACAGCCCATTTTGTCGAATGACACATCATGATGACACGTTCAACATTCAATAGACGAAGCCAAATGTCATGTCACATGCACACTAGACCTAGACAGTACGCATGACAATTTTTTTTTGGGGCACAAATGGAACGCCATAGAAATCTGATCAGACAAAAAAAAAAAAAAGAAATGATATGAAACAAAGACAAAAAGACTGTTGGAAGTAAATTATTAGTTGTACATTAAAGTTTTAAAAGTAGGTCTGTGCTTCTGATAGTATTGGGGTATACAGCGAAGGCTTTGAAAGCCATGATGGTGGAGCTTTCAAAGCCACTGAATCTTTTAAATGGTTGGGTGTGTTCAGAGTAGGTCAACACAAAGGCCTCAAGGGTGTGGGACCTGAATTAAAACACCAGGAGGACAATATCTTATGGCACCACCTTTTCTCTGAAACATATCATCATCTTCATGGTCAAGTAATTCAACAAATATTCCGATGGCACGATTGCAACAATCAACATTCCAGTGCTGACATATAAAAAGGGTTGTTCTTCGCTGGGTCGCCATCGTCCTCAGCATCCGGCTTCGTGACTTAGAGGTAATTACACTTATTGACATCTTTGTAAAGTTGAATTTTTTTTCAGGGTTTTCATTGGAATATGAGTCTGACCCTGAGATTGAAAATATTTTTCTGTCATTACGCAGATGGCTTTCGCACTTCGCTTGTTGCTCCTCGTTTGCGGAGTCAGTGCACTATTGACTGGAGTCGTAAGTCAAATCCTCGCTGCCGGTTTCAAACTCATCTTGACTGTTTTGTATGTTTTCTTGCTGTCTTCTTTTGTCACTTGCGTTCATCGATGTCAACTAATGAATGACCATTAATCCTAAAGAAAGCTAAGTTATCAAAATACATCCCAGTGGGCCTCTGATGTCACTTGAACATCAATATGGCAATCTTCAACATCAAGTGATGTCATATTGATTGACATCAGAGGCCCAATGGCATGCGGACGAGTCATCTACGCAGCAGAAAGGTAAAAAGTAATCATCTTAAAAGTAATATCACATTTCGAGTAAAAATGTGGAATGCACTGCCGACATATATCATACAAGAAGACAACAAACATCGATTGAAGACATGACCGAAAGAATATTTTATATCAAGCCTGGCTTTCTGCTGATGTCAATACACTTGAGAAATTCAGTGAATGAGAGCTTGCTCCCGTACTGTACTTACGTGTTGTGATTGTTGTATGGTGGTTGTCGTTTTTTTTTCTTTTTTTTGTAGTAATAATGTATTGCACTGTAAAGATAACAGTGGAAGTGGACAGCCAAATCTAATGGAGATCCTAAGAAATGAAACAAAATTGGTGTCAATCGCATGCTTTTGTTCTTCGCAGTGGTCAAGGAGAAACAATCACAAGAAAAAAGGGCGTAAGACATTTTGCAAGGCTACCAAAATAAATCAATAAATAAATACATTATTTGTTCCGTCAGCATTTGATCTCATATTTAAGCGATATATCTCGTTTTCTTCTTCCAACAATAAATTGTGTCGCAGACAATTCTTGTCCTAAAGGCTGGACTCGGCTGGGCGGTCGCTGTCTCGTCTTTCAAGACCACCGCATGGAGTTTGCAGATGCAGAGGTATGTATGGACAACGTTCACGCAGTTATTGTGCATTTGTGATAAGTAAGCATGTGCCAATATTAGATCCTGACGGCATGACAACCGTGAGCAAAACTATCACCGTATCAAAAGTACAGCTTTAAAATGACCTTTGGGTAAATAAAAACAGCAGCCCCCCCCCCCCATTGAACACAATATGTTTTATTTCTAAGCAAAAATATAGGATATTTGGGAAAGAAGAAACATGTACAATGCTAAGTTTCATTAATTAAATTCATGTGAACATTCTTCTTCTGTTTTAATTCTTCTTAGTAAGTCACAGTGTCCCATCACTGGTGAGCTATTTTGACAAGAGGCCCGTGGACTACAGAGGGCTCCGTCTATTCGTGTATGGCTTGTTTATAACAGCCCTCCAATATGGCCGCCGGTAGTGCATTGTGGGTAATTGCTAAAAGGACGGAGCCCTCTTTGGGGCTAACTTGTACCAGCTGGCGTCATTTTTTAGGACAATGCATATTAACAGACAAAAAAAAAAAAAGACATCGGTGTTTGCATAGTCTCTTTCGTCTTGCTCCCTCTCTCCTCCATGTGTAACACAACTGCTTGCTGAGAAGGACAAAAAAAAAAAGTTAATTGGGAGGTGATTAACTTCAAAGAGGCTCAACTCCTCAATTCTGCATGCAGCCAATCCTATTGTGCCCCGCTCAGGGGTCCCCATCAAACCGGTCACTGGCCCATTTCTCGCACTTAAACCAGTTTTCTGATTTAAGTTGTGATCCAACTGGTTGTCTATTGACTCTTGAAATATCACGGAAAGATCTGAATAAAGTTTTCTACATTCATGATTTGGACGGGATGACAACCAGCCTTCAGTCTTTGCTGAACTTGACTTTATTTATTTAGCGCTTTGACAGCAACCACATCGATTGCAAAGTGCTGTAAACAAATCATAAAACAACAAACACAATTATAAAATGACTCCCCCAAATCCTCTTCTCCATTCAAAAAAATAAAACATAGCTAGCCCCGCTCACATTAGCACGTTGCAAGTGCAGATTCATTCCCACTTGTTGACATGACTCGTGTTTGCTACAAGTAAATAAGCAATGGTCTTTTTTTTTTTTTTTTTTTAAAAATCAAAAGTTTGTCCGTTGATGAGAAACAAGTACAGAAAGAACGGTTGAGCTCTTGAACTTTAGCTTTCCATGAGCTTCATTGAATGTTTTCTCAACGTTTTTGTTATTTGTTTTTTTTTTTTTAATTGGCTTGTTATGTTTCCTCATGTAGACCATCTGCAACATTCTTGGTGGGAATTTGGCCTCCATCCACAGTGCTTCGGAATATGCCGTAGTTCTCGAATTGATTCGGGTGGCCTCGGACCCAACTGTCGATGTTTGGCTCGGTCTCCACAAGACAATTGAGGTGCGACACATCCTAACTCTTCAAACAACTGACAAAAAAAAAAAGATAGCCAGGATGAATGACGTGCCACTAACTATAGCCACAAGCCTAAAGCGACATTTTCTGCAATGATATTAATGTTTACAACATACTATTGAAGAATACATTAAAAAAAAAAAAAAAAAAAGGCTTGATGTCATATATTTGAACTGATTGGTGTTGAGACTGAGGTGATTGTGGCACTTATTACTGTTTCGATGACTCAGCGCTTTTGTTCTATACATTGTTTTAATACTTCCTATATGTGGTGTTCATCAATGAAAGACAAGTTTCGTGTATCGGAACTCTGTCTGGTTCCAGCATTACCCACAAACATTCCAAGGATTGGGGTGTGGGAATTCCTTGCAGGGCCCTCGTCACGCATCTTGATGCCACAAGTGTATGAGCTACTAGTTTTTCAGCATTACACACTTTAGCTCTGCTTGATACTTTGCACATTGTCTCACAGCTGTCATTGGGTGGTACCACGGCACAACGGTACCCTTACATTACGGAACGTCTTTCCATACTTACCGGTATTTGTCATGTCCTTGTTTATGATGTTACTAGTGTAGCCTGTACTACCGGAGACAAATTCCTTGTCTACATACTTGGCCAATAAAGATGATTCTGATTCCGATTCTGATTACCTGGTGAAAGAAGATGTTGAGTCTTTGTGACCCCAAAAATGCGTGCACTGCCGTGATCAACATGTCTCACGTTATGACAAGCATACATTTCCTTTGGGTGGTGACAAATTTGACCCATTGTCTTCCAGGATACCTTCTTCTGGACCGATGGCTCAGAATTAAATTTCACCGCCTTTAACAATAACAACAGCGCTGGAGATTGCTTTGAGATTGAACGCAGCGGTAAATATCCTGTATCGTTACTTAAAGAGGCATCATGGCTCCTTGCATGTTTGATCGAAAGTAATATTACTTACTGTCTTGGCTTTTATTCTAGACGATCTCTGGGACAACGACAACTGCGGCGACAGGAACACATTTGTTTGTGCCAGACGTGCTGACCAATGCAGCCACTGATGAGTCCGCCAACCGTCATAAAATCGATCGTGTCTGTTTTCATTAATGTCTGTGCTCTCATCGTATTCTTTGATTTGCTAGACGGTCTGTACTTCTTCGAACCACCGACTTACTTATTTATTTATTGCTGTCAGTCAAATAAGTTTGACAAAGCAGGATTAAAAATATGTATGTCAACAATAAAGCGTTTTTTTTCTTTTCTTTTTTTCAGAAACTGAAAGAATGCCGTTTCCCAACCCACATTTTTATTCATGTGACATTTAAAAATTCTCACGGCAGACCCCAAAGCAAAAAATGTCACAAAAGTATATAAGGTGAAATATGGAGGATCTAATCTCAAAACTCACAAACTGACTTCCTCAGTATGAAATAACTGTATGCCTGGAATTACTCGACTATGTTGCCTCTCCCTCTCTCTCTCTCTCTCTCTCTCTCTCTCTATATCTATCTATTGAAATATATACAGAACACTGAATATATAATGAGGTGTGATCTTTTCTCCAAGCCCTGTATGAGTTTTCTCTTCTCACCGTTCACAGTTTCTGAAAATAAATTGGGTTTTTGGTTTTTATATTGTTGTTGGGGATTTTTGTTGTTGTTGTCTATGCGGGAAAAAAAAAAGTTTAAATCATTCAATGACTGCACTTTATTTGACTCTAATGCTATTTGTTTCATCAAACTAAAATGCACTTGACTCAGACGGTCACCTGAAAGCCTTTTATCACGTTCAATATTTCGGTTATGTCAGTATCAAATTTATTTCCGTATTAATCTGCCGAGTCTTTGTGAGAAGGTGCCAATTCTGCAGCAATCAAACCACTGAGTTGGATTGAAAATACTGTCGACTTGTCTACTAAATTAATTCAATTGAGTCAGACGATGCCTGCGGTTGTTGTGTCTGTGTTTGCGTGCCTGTGAACTTCTTGAGTCAATCTTTATTTTTCATGAAGCATTTATTCAAAATTGATAATTCAATCATTTTAAAGTCTCAAGAATTGATTGTGGAAGTAATCATTCAGTAGTTCACAGCTGTCAATGCTGAAAAATGACTTGCTTTTGTTCTCTAATTGGACCTGAAGGCGTTGATGAGTGTGTGCTGACGTTTGTCAGCAAAAAGATCCCCTGAAGTCAAAACGGTGGAAAACCTGAAGCAACATGTTTCGCCTCATCTGCATAGTTGTCAAATTACTTGCACTTCTCTGCGTGGATACCACATTTGACTCCTCGAGAGACGCCGCAAGCTGATTGAAAAAGAACACGTCTTTGATTCTCAGGATCAAGTGTTCCCACTGCAGAGGTAACACTGCGCACTTTGACATCTTGCTTCTCCAAATCAACTCCATGCGTAGCTTTTGCAAGTTTTTTTTGTTTGTTTGTTTGAACACATGTTTAACTCTGATATTGAAATCCCTTTTCTGTCATTGCCCAGATGGTACTGACAATTTGCTCATCGTTCTTCCTTTGTGGGATCGGTGGACTCATGATCGGAGCTGTTAGTCAACCTCAGCTGCAAACTCAAACACACCTTTTCTATTGTGCTCAATTTTAAATGTTTTTTTTTTGTAATACAGGTACCGTCTTCATTTGTGCTCATTTTCTGCAATTTGATTTGAACAATATTCTCTTCTTCACAGTGGTCTAAACCTATCACCCAAGAGAGAGGTCAATCGAACAGTTTCTCACTTTTTTCTTCTTTTGTCATTTAATCCAGATTGAATCAACAGATCCCGTTTTCTCATCCCAACCCCTTTTGTGTTGCAGGCACCTGCTGCCCTAAAGGTTGGACTCAGGTAGACTGTCGCTGTTTCCTCTTCCAAGATGAGGAAAGGGAATTTGCAGATGCGGAGGCATGAAAGACTTTCACACAGAAATTTCACGGTGGCGCTAAACCTGTTAGCTACTCTCGCAAAGCAACGAACTGTCGATTTTTGTTTCTACTTTTTAGAGCGTCTGCAACATTCTTGGTGGGAATCTGGCCTCGGTCCACAGTGCTCTGGAAAATGCCATTATTGTCCAATTGAATGCGGCACGCGCTTCTGATTCCAGTTCAGACATTTGGATTGGACTGCACGAGGCAATAGAGGTGAAACCCTTTTCAATTCTGAAAATAAAAATATCCATCCATCCATCCATCTTCCACCGCTTATCCGGGGTCGGGTCGCGGGGGCAGCAGCTTTAGGAGGGAAGCCCAGACTTCCCTCTCCCCAGCCACTTCTTCAAGCTCTTCCTGGCGGATCCCGAGGCGTTCCCATGCCAGCTGGGAGACATAGTCTCTCCAGCGTGTCCTGGGTCGTCCTCGGGGTCTCCTGCCAGTGGGACATGCCCGAAACACCTCACCAGGGAGGCGTCCAGGAGGCATCCTAATTAGATGCCCGAGCCACCTCATCTGGCTCCTCTCGATGTGGAGGAGAAGCGGCTCTACTCTGAGCCGCTCCCGGATGACCGAGCTTCTCACCTTATCTCTAAGGGAGAGCCCGGACACCCTGCGGAGGAAACTCATTTCGGCCGCTTGTATCCGGGATCTCGTTCTTTCGGTCACGACCCATAGCTCGTGACCATAGATGAGGGTTGGGACGTAGATCGACCGGTAAATTGAGAGCTTCGCCCTTTCGCTCAGCTCCTTCTTTACCACGACAGACCGATACAACGTCCGCATCACAGCAGACGCTGCACCGATCCGTCTGTCGATCTCTCGCTCCCTCCTGCCCTCATTCGTGAACAAGACCCCAAGATACTTA
>CAAKHF010002954.1:4083-19469 GCA_901007745.1 Hippocampus kuda
AAATTTTTTTTTTTTTTTTTTTTTTTAAAATTAACAGCGTCCCCATCTGGTAAAAATCCGATGTCGTCATTGTTGCTGTTGTTGAGAACACTGAGGTGTACTTGTTGGAGAAGTTTCAAGTAAAAAAAAAGGCTGGAAGACGAAAATCCGCCTTTTATAGTTGCCATCATTACGCAAATGTGACCATTTAAATGTTTGTTGTTGTTAAGAATCCAAAGCATGTCTTTGTACTTAAAACCGAATTTGTGTGTGAGGAATTTCACGTCAGTCAGACTTCTCTCTTTGTCTATTCATCTTAATTCAGAACCGATTTTGCACATGATCGCAATTCAAATTTAAAATGGGGGAAAAAAAGGTTATGTTTCGATGTTTTTTTTTCCCACTGCTAATATGAGAAATTTCAAGTCAGCGACACTAATTGGGTGACAGATACGGCCTTTTACATGATGTGTCTCAATAACAGCTGGTAAAATGATGCCTTCTAAAGGGTTTAGTTTGGCTTGTGTGTGAGAAATTTCAAGTCATTCACTCTCACTGGATGAGGTCAGGGAGCATTTTAGAGTTTGTAATGATGAGAAATTTCAGGATAGTCATATTTAGCATAGTAGCATATTAGCATAATTTTCTAGGTTGACCGTGATGCATGCTAGGAAATTTCAAGTCAACAGCATTTACTGTGTGTCTTTTTTCATGTCAAGAACATTCAGCCGGATTGAAATGTTAACTTTAGAGGCCTCTTTAACCCCCCCAGATGCTAACGGAATGTGAAAATAGCCAACCTTCTACTGCATCTGTGTGCGTTGCTGTGTGCTAATTAGCATAAACAGTGAAGAGAGTGAGTGATGCGGCACTCAGTTTTTTTGGGGGGGGGGGTTTGTTGTGTGCCTGCGGGCGACGAGGCGCTTGATTGGAGGTCACGCTGAGGGAAATATCATGGCCGCATTTAGCGTATCACATTGTCAACAGAAGCATCTTTAGCAACGCGAGCGCTAATGGGGAAAAAAAAAAACATGCGCTTCCCGAAATAGTCGCTGCTGCAACTTATTGCTCCAGTTTTGGCCTTCCCATTTCTTCTTCACTTAATGTTGTTGTTGTTGTTGTTGTTGTTGTTGTTGTTGTTGTTGTTGTTGTGCTTTTCATCAAAGCCGCGCACATTTTCATTTACATGTTGACATTTCTTTGATAGCAAATTTCACACGTGTCAAATTTCAAGTATCTTGTTGGGTCTAAGATTTGGGGCGAAATCTGTGGCGCAAGTGTTTGATGTTGAGGAAAACTGAATTGGATTGTGTGAGAAATTTCAAGAGTCAATCTCATTTTGTGGGTGACTGATGCTGGCTTTTAAATGACGATATATGTGTGAGAAATTGCAGCATTTTGAACGTTGACTTTTTGTGACTTCATAACTGAGTAAAAACAGACAATTTGAAGGATGTTTTTATGTTGAGAACTTTGGGCTGAGCTTGCGGGTGAGAAATTTCAAGGCATTTACTGATTTGGGTGAGAGGTGTAGCCCGATCAAATTTGACATTTTGCGGCAAAATAACAGTTAGTGCCATTGTCTTTTTTTTTTTCTCTAAGGCAGCGCTGAGTTGGACTTCTGTTTTGAGAATTTTCAAGTCATTGAGGGGCACAGCCTTTTAAATGTTGACTTTTTGCAGCTGCGTAATGGTTAGAAAATTGTTGCCATTCCAAGGATGTCTCATGTCGAGAATATCGAGCTGGGCTTGTGTGTCGGAAATTTCAAGTCACACCTTTTACGGGTTGAGGGGAGCGGCCTTTTAAACGTTGACATTTTGCATCTTAAGAACAACTCGTAACTTTCTCTTTATTGTCTAGAGACCATGGAGTGGAAGACAACTTGAGTATGAGGAATTTCATGTCCAAAATTTTCAAAGCGGGACGTTATTGGAGGACGACCGACGTGGCAGTATCCCCGTTAACCAATTAAGCGCTTGCGTATTTTCTCTGGCTTGTGGAGAGAGAAAAGGTCGAAAAAGTAGGCCAAGGCACATCGCTTAGCAACGGGCATCGTGCATGCCACTGATTTGGTGAGATGGTCTGTATGCGTGCGTGTGCGCGTGCCTGCGTGCGCTCGCGCGTGTGTGCGTGTGGCGCCCGCTCGCATATCAGCTAATTGCGCGTTGTAATGTTATGCCTCAATTAAAGCGGCAGCGCGTGCTCATATCAGCTTCATAAAGATGAAAACGGCTCCGGCAGCCAATCGGATGCGACGCTGGCTCGCTGGAATTAGGAATTGTGCGTCCAAGTCGTCGCCTCAGATCACTGATCTTACTCGTCTCTTATCATGGTGGACATGGCTGCACACTGTTAGCATTTTAGCATGCACATAGTGTGTGAGCATGTCTTGCCATTACAAAAAAAGTCTCAATAAACTTTGAAAATAATTTCAGCATTTAAGAGTTTGGAGATATTTTATTCAAGAGGAGAATGAGGGCAGCAAGAAAGCAATAACATTTGAGGAGACACATAGGCCTACTGAATACAAAATTACAAACATGCTCAAGTCTTAGTTACAAACATGCTCAAGTCCCGTTGCCGGAGCACTCCAATTTTTTTTTTGCCGCCCTAAGTCTCCTCATTTGAGAATACACGTACACCACATAAAAGTAAACACACGACAAACTCCACTTTGCTGTCCGTAATCTCCTCACAAACAACACAAAAATGTTCAAGAGGAGACTAAGGACAGCAGCCATAAATTCTAGCCTGTGCAGGACTTCACATTCTCCAGGTACATGCAGCCACTTAGCAAGAACACCAATTTTATTCAACAGGAGACTGAGGGCAGTCAGAAGATTGTAAGATGTGAGGATACACAGCTAGAAATGACAAAAATGAACATGTCATTCTGATGTTAGCTATACCAGTTGCTGTGCCTAAGCTCTGGAAATGTTTATACTCAACAGTCTCCATTTTATTGCACTTTGCCCTCAACCGAGGAGAGCGACCGCCGGACATGATCAAAAGTTCACTTTCAAAGTGGGACTTTTCAAGCAAAAGCCGGCTCCTGCGCAGGGGGAAGTGTAGAAAGGATGAGGATTTTATGACCTCGAAATAAGAAGCGTCTCACGTAGGTTTGTTATTTTTTTGTTACGGGATAAATATTGGTTGTCAAACGCTCCGATTGAGATTGTCGTGTTTGGTGGTTTGGAGTGGTTAAGAGTAAGATTAAGTGTTAGTATTGATGCCAAATCCACAAAATACCTCTGCGAAATGGTACATTTGTATCTTTATATATTCTTTATAAAATAGCAACATGCCATAAAATTGATGGTGATGTAGCATTATTATGTCGATTAACTCACTCTTTGGAAGCTCAGATCCTAAACGTACCTCCTGCCACTGGCTTGGTGGCTAGCAAGTCAAATCTGAAGGCAATTATTCCTTTGTGCTCCACGTAAACCTGCCGGCTTCAGTCAGCGTACGTTTGTGACTTCTGCTTTTTGCAGCAAACCGTCTTCCTGTGTCAGCTCACCGTGTTCTCGTTTTAAGTCACCCGACTGAAGCCGCATGCTGACAAATAAGGCAATGCGAAAGAGGGTATTGATATATATATATATATATATATATTTTAAAAAAGTTTTTGTTGGGGGTTTTGCCAACAGGTGCCTTTATGATGCCGATGGAAAAACACGTCACGTGTTTATGTCCTTTTATTGTTCGTAGGCTTTGTTACAGGGAAGGATGGACGTCCATTTGCAGCTTTCACACATGAGCGGGCCTTGGAGGAGGTGCTCACACACACGCACACACACATGCCCACACACATGCAGTCAGGCGTACAACGTGATCAAACAAGCTAAAAGGGACGCCCCAGTATCAGCGCGGCGTCGAGAGAAGCGTGATTCATGTGACGAAGCAGCGTTTTGCACAACTCTTAAGAAAGTAAATAAAACAACAGGTCAAGGTCTCGAGGTTTGACAAGTGCTTGAATGTTTCGGGGAGGAAATAAAATCCATGTCTTGATGATACAACAAATACGTAGAAGGTCACTTGCTAGATTTACAAGTACAGTGGTGCCTTGAGATCTCATTGAATGGAATAATCCATTCCAGCCTCACCCCACGTTCCATAAAGTTTTTATGGCGAAAAAAAACCCCTCCTTTTTCATGAAATACAATGAAAAACAATGAAAGAGTTATTGTCACACATTACATCAACTAAACAACTATTGTGCTGCTGAATATCTTGGCCAACTGGGGCAGTATATGGACATACTGAACATGTACGTCTGTATAGTATCGACCTCCCAGCTCCTTGCAGAGGATAAAGAACATATGCCTGTGAATACTCTTATGATGCACCTAATCATTTGTTCACAGAAAGAAGACTGCGCTCGGTGTGAAGTAAAACCATGCGCACCTTCATTTTCATGCCGCGGCAAGTCGACTTATTGTTCCGGCGGACAGAGGTTCATATTACACTCCTCCGGTGCACATGTCGATTTGGTCAGAAAAAGTTGACTATACTGTATTTTGGACTACCTAAAATAACTTTGAACTTGTGGCGCGGGTGGTGAACCGCGATTTTGTTGTACGAAAATAGGGCTCACTAAGCCGAACCAATTAAGGCCAAAACATACATGTATCAAAAATGTGATATTTAAAAAACAAACAAACTTGAATACAGATTAATTTATTGCTTTTGTTTAAAAAAAAACACATGGGAAGATGACCTTAAAAAAGAGATTCTGAAATGATTTTCCAAAATCGTTCAGCCCTACTGTAGATGTTGTCTTGTCTGAAAATGGCTGCCATCGAATGAGTTCAATTGCGAAATGTGAGAATTGCAACAGTGTCCACAATTCGATCCGCGTTGAACACAAAGAAGAGAAAGTGTGAGATGACAAGACAACTTGGTGTTATTTATTGACAACGCGGGCATGTTTCTGTCTGTTTGTTTGACAGTTTCTACGGGTGGGGGAGTTGGGGACTCCATGGGGCATGCTTGAACTTGTCAGATAATTTCAAGGATTTTTTTTTTTTGTCACGTCGGCAGTTTAGGTGTTTCGCTGGTGGGAAAACAGCAAATCCCTCGGGGGGTTAAGGTTCATTTGGATGGACTCGGGCGCAACTTCCTGACACGTGACCGTTGTTTTCATACAAGGTGGGAATGTGTGTGTGTGTGTGTGTGGGGGGGGGTGGATGGGTACGCGCCCTAATCGCATCCACGGCGCGTTCTTTCCAGGAGACACTCAGTTAAGCTAATTGTTTTGTTTTCCGGCCGCAAGGTGCTGGGTGGGGTAAGGGTGGGGGTGGGGGGGGGCTTTAAAGACAACCATGTATGGAGCACATGCAAGCCTCGGCGGCTAAGTGGCTGATTTTGGCATGTCGAGGCAGGTGACAGGTTGCCAGGCGACGGGAGACTCCTCCTCCTTCGCCGCCCTCCCGAAATCTGGCCTCGCATGATTTGCCAGCTCTTTGAAGTCAAAAGCAGGCGGTGTAAATAATTGATTTCGCTGCACGCCGCTGACACCTCGTCGCGGCCCGAGCACGTCGAGGTATCCCGACGACGTCTGAAGGTAGTAAATATTTAAGGCGCGTGTGATTTACACCGGCTGCGGTTTTTGCAGGGGAGTGGGGGGGAAGACCCAAAGTTTTGACGGCGTCGCGCAGAATGAATATGTTATGCTTTGTTTGTCTTCCGTCACCAGGTGAATTCCCTCCGTTTAATAAAACACTCAGTCTTTCTGATGTGATTTGTCAAAGCATGCCGAACCGATTGTGAAAGTGACATTCAAAGGAGAAGTAATTGCTTTTGTTTGGTTTTGCTCCCAGCCTCCCCCTTGCACGCTTCATTTATTTGAAGCCACATCAGCAGAGATGCGTACTTTACCCTCGTTGTCGGTTTGTACCACGTCATCCGTCCGCGACTTGGATACCCTTCCGTCCTCGTCCCTCCGTCCTGTGTCCCCGTCCGTCGTCGTCATTTTAGAGCGTTTACGTCCCAGTCCGGCCCCCACCTCCGGGGGGAAAAAAAACACCCGTGCGTGACACACTGTAATGTAGGAATCCTCTTTTCAATTTTATACTACACAACAAGTAATAAAACACACTTCCTTCGTCCCATATCATTGTTTAAAAAGTTAGTGAGGTGATGACTGTGCATGATCGCGGCACCTGTTTTTAGCCTGTTATGAACGTTTTAGTCACCGTGTAACGTAAGATATTACGAAAATGAATATGCACCTATAGCACATGGTCCAGTTTTTTTTGCTTTGTTTTAAGGTCAGCAAGACAAATGAGAATTTGTTCTCAATTGCCTTTAATAAAGGTCAAATAGGGGAAAAAACACTTTCGTGTTGCAGTCCTTTCATATGAAACAAAGCTGTAAACTGTATATGGTGAACACCGTTTATCACAGGGATACGTTCCAGATCCACCCACAAAAATGGAAAATCTGCGATACGCAGACCATTTTAAACGGCATTTTTGATGGTTTTGTGAGGCCCCATGGAGGGGACTTGGGCGGAGGATTTTTGCTCTGGCATGATACAGTAATGACGTACAACCAATATGCTGTTTAAATTTGGCTTTGCAGACGTAAATTATTTGTCATTTCAAGGAGCTGTCGAGCAACTTTTGGAAAGTCACGTTTGTCTTCATACTAGTAAAAAAAAAATATAGATCTCTCTCTCTCTCTCTTGCTCTACATGTGTGTGTATATATATATATATACATATACATATATATATATATATATATATATATATATATATATATATATATATATATATATATATATATATATATATATATATATATATATATATATATATATATATATGTGTGTGTGTGCACAGTATGGAACTTTTTCTCTTTTTTTGCTCATTCATGGACTGTTGGTGGTACGGACACGGACTCGCCAGTTTTCAGCAACAGAGCTGCAAACAGATGTTTTTTTTTTTTTTTTTTACACAAGCAAACAAAGACAATTGTATTGCTGGTGTATAAAGGCACAGTTATTACATTGCGCTTAACAGCCGAATGTACCAACACAAATAATCCACGTGTGTTGACTGATAATATTGCTTTCATTTTTCTTGGGAAAAGCATCGGCGTGTTGACGCTGTAACATATTTCACAAGCCGATCAATAATGACTGAGGCCCAATTCTGCTGCGGGGGCCTTCTCACTGAATTGCATTATGTTGCAAGGACTTCATATGATTCTATTTACACCGTGTACACGCGGCTTTTATGTGACCCGGACGGTCGGGTCCAATTTTTATGAGAGCAGAGACGAGGAAACGTTTCATGGGCACGGCCAGCCGACAGGCACGTTTGTTAATAGGCTAGACGGGAGCCAAAGAGTATTAGGGCAGCCTGTGTTCTGTACACAGTGTCTTCATGAGCGCAGCTTTAGAGCTACGTGCTAATCTGGTGACAGCGGCGAGCACATGCTTCCAAAGGCAGACTCACTGTCTGTAAGCGTGGGGGTGGAATTAATAGAAGAGAGCGCTTCTTGTCAGGCTTTACGTGGGGCCGCTCCGCTCATCAAGTAACACAAACGTCGCCATTCATTCTCTATTGTGTTTCATGTGAACTGCTCTTTGCAGTGGTTTGTTGATGGGTAAACTGCCCCTTCCATGAAGTTTCCGGCCCCGCTATTTCTCTGCCTTTTTGTCTCTGGCCAGTTAATGACTGGACAAGTTTACATTTGGTGTAATTCCACTGTCGAGCACCAGATGGCGGCACATTATATAGTTTGAGACGGTGTAAATTTGGGAAAAGTCCGGTCTGCTAACCTTTACGCCACCTCTCCTTTACCTTTGTTGGATGATGTCATCCGGTCAAGGAGAGGTGGCTCCTTTTCAACTTTGCTTTCACATCAATTCTAGTCCACTCTTCCTCACGTCATTGCGCCACGGAGAGTGCTACTGACCGAAGTCTGGCTTGCGGACTTGGCCTGCAAAACTCTTTGCTTGAGCACCCATCCCACTGAGCTGCGACCACCAGGAGTAACCTTTGACAAAGGTGTCTTAAAGGTTCCATCTTGCCACCTTTCCTAAACATCTGTAGGATTTGAACAAAGTACCCTCCAAGTACTTCTGTTTTTTTACATGCTTGGATAGGAAAATAATTTTCCCAGGCAAAAATGAGAACCTGAATAGGCCTTTGTTTTTTTTTTTTTTTTGGTTATTGTTTTGAAACTTCATCCTCTCACATCCTGCTTTTTACACCGACAGAAAGTGATGGCTGTGGTCTTTGGGCTCTCCCACCCCTATTTAACAGGCACCCTCAGAGCCCCGTGAGCACAAAAAGTAGGTCTGCTGCTTCTTTTCGGTGTCATGAATTTTAAATTTAGAATGATGCCACTGGCATGTTGAGACATTGAGGCATGAGATGATTCACAAAAAGTGACCAATCGTTTTTACATACAGTGGAGCCTGAAAGGCCTCCAAGTGGTCAATTTTTGACTGCTCTTGTTGTCATTAAGGTGGCAGCTGATCTGTAAGCCCAAGAAAGCTGGCACGTTTGGGCAGAACATCAGAGCAACACATGTTGACAGACAACAAAACAGTACACTCTCGCATATACAGTATTCTTTGTCCTTTGCGTGAAAAATTTAATATTAATGCCGCACTCATGAACTGAGAGGAGCTGAGACATCGCAGAGAATTTTATAGCCATCAGTGAGTCTGCCCCCAAGTGGCCAAGGCCAGCACACCAGAGCAAGCACAATGCATTAAACTGTCACGGCTGTATGTTTTTATAAAGCACAACAATATGGAGCGCTATTTTTTTCCTCTTTAAAATGCACATTGCAACAATGTTTGTTGCATTTTTTTGGAGGGGGGCTGAAACTGATTCCTGCATGATTTGACACAAGTTACGAGCATGGTCACATCGTGAATGACATTCTTATTTCATCGGCACCACTGTGTACACAAACGAGCATTTACACTCACAGTCACACCTATGGACTATTTAAAATAAACCGAACATGCATGTTTTGGGATATGGGAGGAACAGAGTACAACAGAGATTAGAACCTGGATTTCCTGACTGGTAGGCAGATCTACTGTAAACACTTGCCCATTGTGCTCCGTGATGTTGGAATTGCACCAGCCAGGAAAGATACACTTCTGAAGAGGCACAAAATAAAGTGACAACCGCCGTCGTGCAAGACATCAGTCGAGTAGTTAGCTCGACATGAAGACGATTACAGCTCCTCAGTAAGCCGCAGTAATATTAGCACAGGATCAAGATTGAAGGCCTGCGATTATTGATTATATGAGCCGTCTCCGCTGTTTGCGTTCACATATCCGTACTGTATCGGTGCGTCTGTTGCTTTGCAAACAGAGCACGCTCTCAAAGGGCTTCGCAAGCGTCACCCCTGCACTGGAATTGTCTTAAGCGCCCCAAGGCTGCTTGGGAAATGCAGTAGCGCCCAGGAGAGGATAAGATGTGGCCGCGAGACCTGAGTTGAATCGTATTTCTCTGTTTGTAAGGTGCTCCACGTCTCTAAATACAGTTTTAAAAGAAAAAGACTTTCTTCTCAAAACTGACAACTCATGCTTTAAGTAACGTTTCATTGAAGCAATAGCTGTGAAGGAGCACCGGGTATTGCTCTTATAGTTGACATGATGTGGGCAAGCAATACTGATTGTGAAGACGAGAGGCAGATTAAATTGACATAGCAACACATCCATCCATCCATTTTCCGATCCGCTTTATCCTCACAAGGGTCGCGGGGGTTGCTGGAGCCTATCCCAGCCGTCTTTGGGCAGCAGGCAGGGGACACCCAGAACCGGTTGCCAGCCAATCGCAGGGCACACACAGACGAACAACGATCCGTGCTCACACTCACACCTAGGGACAATTTATCGTGTTCAATCAGCCTGCCATGCATGTTTTTGGAATGTGGTAGGAAACCGGATTACCCGGAGAAAACCCACAGATGAAATCTGATTGGGCCAAAAAAAAAAGTAACATCCAAAAGACCTGGAGGCAATGCGGCCAAGATATAGTAAATGCGGCAAAAGAAGGGAATAGACTGTTGGGAATAAATTCTGAGTGGTGCCTTGAGATACGATCTTAATTCAATCTGTGACCGATGCTCATAATTCAACTACTCTCTCAAAGAATTGTCTCCTATGAGAAAATGCACATTTTTGCCTCGGCTTCTCTGTAGGGCTGTCATGTTGGTTGCTCTTCACAGTGGATAAAGAAAATAGGTTTGTGTTTGGATATGTTACTTTAAAAACCATCACATGCTAACTGTTAGCCCATGTGCCTATGCAGTATCCCTTAGTACATAAGCATTAAGTGAGTAGAGGCAGTTCGTTTAAATACATGACGTGCAATTCTTTGTGTGTTTTGTTGTTGTTGCTTCGTTTGAGCATAAACTTCAGCAGAGAGTGTAAAAAACAGCTGGAAGCCTCCTTTCTTGATGAATTGTTCACTGTGAGCAATTGCTGCTTGTTTTGACATGAGTCGCCTGCTGTAATACAGCGCTCTCAAGGCTACCCCTGTTTTACTTGTGAAGCTGTAAATGTTCTTTGGTGTTTCTGATAAGTATTTAGCCTTGCTGACCTCCCACCACCGCTTTCATCGTACACTGGTGAACATATTTTTGCACTTAGGCTTAACAAGGTTTTACGCGGCTTCCTATGGAACAAACGTTTTGAATATACAGTAGAACAAGCCAACCTGTTCGTGCTTCTACGCACGTCGACACACCTTCCTACGTCATGTGATGTATGAGTCCGTAAATCATACACATCCAGGTCGAAGCACTGCTATCTATACGCCATTACGCGTCACTCATTACAATACATTTCGAATGCGCTTTAAGAGGTGACCGTGGGCCAGGCAGCACTTTCACAAACGTGCAATATTGAGCACAAAGAGCTGTTATTTCTGGCTATAAATAGCGCCACTTACACCCCCCCCCCTACACACACACACACACACACACACACACACACTGGCTAGCATGAACAATAAGCCCAGGCATCAGGGCCCTGGCTTGTGACATTGTGTGTAGTGTTCTCTCACACATGCACGTCAGTTACAATCAGTGGGCTGGGTCACTCTTTTCCTGTTTGCACTCAGAGGATGCGGTTGAACGTTTTTGCCGACGTCACGCATCGCACATGCTAAGAGAAGCCCAGTGGTGTGGTGACAAACAATGACAGTGAAGGCCGTTGTTGTCATCACCGAGCACACACAAAATGGTGTGGCGGATGCTAAAATGGCTGCTAATGAAGCGTCCGAGTAGGAAAAAAAACCACAAAAACATGGTGATGATGGTGCTGAGGGGAACAGATGGAGATGTGGCCCACCCATGGCACAACATGTCACAGTCCCAAGGAGAAACACCAAGGAGACTAAGGGAGGGAGGGTGGGAGGAAGGAAGGAGCCATAGTGAGACTCTGCTACCCCCTGCTGGCTAACATGTGTCGCTTTAAGGTACAGTATTGACGGGTCAGCAATTTACATACTGTATTGTCCTCTGACTATACATACATACATTATATATATATATTTATTTATATTGAAAATGCATTCGTGCATGGACGTGAAGCGGATCTCGGTGGAACAGGAGAACTGAACCAATCCCTGTATTCGTCAATGAAGCCCAAAGCTACCCGTTGACTTTCAAATTTAGCTTAGCTTGGAGCAGACTTGCGTGACGTCATGCAACTGCGATCAAGACGCCTTCTTTCCTTTTATCTGCGCCCGCTTCTAACAAGGCGTACGTCGGACTAGTTGTTTTGATTGTTTTATTGTCGATGTTTTTAATGTTACGTGTGCTGTTGTGTTATTGTTACTTTATGTCAAATGTTCTGGAAAGTGCTTTGTTGCGGTTGCAGCTGTTGTGAAAGATGTAATCTATTGTACTGTATGTAGTATGTGTCCAACCCCCTCAAAACACAATATGAGCAATTAAAAGTTACATTATATATTTATTAAACAGTGTTAACAGGTGATAGTCTTCAAGTAGGAACTCTAATATTATAGTATCAAAACTTTTTTTTTTAATAAGTACAAATGACCAATGTAAATGACACAGATAACAAGAAACGACAAACGGCAGAATGATTATAGTTTGTCATTTAGCGATAAAAAGCAAATTCCTCTGGCCATAGTTAATGTTGTGGTTGTGTGCGCCTCTAAAGAGACGTTTGTTCCAAGCACTGCCAGCTCTTTGCACCGAACGTAGTGATTATATCAGGAAACGTTCTCCAACAAAAAGGCAAAACACATATTAAAAGTATAAAAAGTGAAAATGTACAATCAGGCTATTAAAAAAAAAAAAAGCCCATTTTGATGTGTAATTGTCATAAAAACAAACAAACAAAAAAAGACTACAGACATATCCCATGCTGCCTTGGGGCTGGATTGTGCTACATGAAATCAATGTCCTCATTGGATGAGGTGGACGTGGTTCCGAAGATGGCGGCCGATATACGCAACGAGTCAAATCGTGCTCCTGGAAGTGAGCGAAGACCTTTGGAAGGCAAATCTGCGGAACATGGGGCTCCTCCTGCGCTCAGGCTCGTTTGAGCCTGTCGATGTGAAAGGTGAGTTTGAGGGCAGGGCCCAGCTTCAATCCCATATACTTCATCATCGTATCGCTGCGCAACAGCAACAGTGCCTTGCCGTCGATTTCCTGCCGCAGAGGACATTGCACGTTCATAGCACAGTTGCACCTTCCAAATGATTGTCTTCCTTCCTACTTCGCATGCTGAAATATATCGCAGCTTTGTCTTACGTGTTTCCTGAACAGGTCGGCGTGCGGTGCCAGCACGGGGTCGATGTCTTTGATGTAGCGCATGACGTCGTCGACGCTCCACAGGTTGGGATCCTGACCGCCAGATTTGGTACCCTCCCCAAAACAACTTGACCCTTAAAGCAGCACCAGCGCAGACTCATTGCAGGGACGGCCGGGCGCGTGCTTGTGAGTGTGTGTCGTGTGTATTTACCCGACGAGCTGGCACGATGCACACGGATCCCCGACGTTGGCGTTAACGAGCTCGGGGAGAGGGGGCTCGTCTTCAAATGTTCCAACGTCGCCGCGACAGCGGGCTCCCCTGACCAACGCACAACAACATTCAGTGATGAAATGCGCAAATAGTTCAACTAAATGTCATCTTTATAGATGCCATGCCACGAACTTTCTCTTCAAACGCCGCCGTACAGTCAGCTTTGCTGATTAAGAACGCGTTCAGACTCAGACTGAAGAATTGAGCTTAACAGATGCAGCTTGGAGGATTTTTGTTTTAACCCTTTCAGGGACAGCGGTGACTACAGTGGACAGCTTACCATGTGATCAGGCTGCATAAATAGGTTGACATCAGCTTCACAGATTGTCTCACAAAAAAAAAAAAAAAAAAAGCTTCACAGTTGACATCTTGACCACTTTCCTTAAACCCCGCTTTAAATTTCATCTTTCCGGATACATAAAGACAATTTTCCTTGAACGCCACTAAAAACCAGCTTTGCAATTCCACGCCGCACACTTGGCCATTGACCGCCACTGTGTAATTCAGTTGAACAGATCCCCACTTAAAGCGGTTTCTCTTTAAATTCGACCATAAATGTCCGCTTTACTTGACGGGGGGACTTGCTTAACTTGGTGAAGTCGATCACAAAAATTGGTTGCTACAAAAATCTCTGCCTCGAAACTATAATTAATCATTTTCATATCATGTTTGTGGCATTAGGATCCAATGTTTGGCCACTTTCATGTTTCCATAGGGACATTTATTGCTGACGGACAGGGTCACTCAGCAACAAATGTCCAACTTCCTTCCTACTGATCCACAGTGAATAGTTGAAAAGATGCCCAAGGTTTGGAGTCTCTTGAAAAGAAAAAAGTTTCATGGAATTACTACAAAGCGGAGTGGGAGGAGTTTCAAGTCGGCAACATGCGGATGTGAACACGTGAAGAGACCTGCTGCTTGAGGTAAATAACTCTGAGCTCAGTTCCACCAGACCATGCTAGTATCTCGAGTTTGTGCTTGCAAGGAGAAATAAAAAAATCGCCCAATGACTGCTCGAAAGTTGGGTCACTGAAGGTACCGCTGTAGAGAGTATATTGCGGATCTTTGCAAGTGGGCCGCACATCACCCGCGATAAATGGGGGCTGACGACAGCTGTCATTTAACTGTCAGATGAAGTGTGAAGACCCCCAACCCCACGGCCGAAGTGACGCTTACCTGTAATGAAGGTGCGTCTGTCGTAATGCAGGCTTTCTCTGGCCACAGGCTGACTGCCAAAAAGCGGGTCGCAGTGTAGATTGTGGCAGAGCTTCTCCAGGAAGCGGAGGACGTAGGTGACGCTGCTGGCGGTGGGCAGCGTCAGCGTGTGCTGCTGCTTCTCGAAGAAGGCTGCAAGCACAAATTCATTCCATCGGTATTTCCAGTGTGGTTCATTTTAACGGGCGAAATAACCTCACCTGAAATGACTTCACCGCCCTGGCCGGGCTTAAGGCAGGAGAAGACGCTGGCCTGGTTGTGGGCGGAGTCAACGCAGGCTTGGACGCACTGCTGAAGCACAGACGACGCCTGGGCGGGCCCAAAGTGGTCCGGCAGCTGCTGGATGCGCTGCTGGTTCAGATGGGGACCGACCTTGCCATACTTGTTTAGGTAGACGCATACTAAGGGGACAAAAAGACTAAGATATGATAAGAAAACCTTTATTAGTCTCTGAACCCCCGTTTATCACCGGCGTGGATACGTTCCAGATCCACCCGCAGTCGGTGAAACTCTGGGATGCCAATGTGTTGAAAATACTCTGCGTAATGTGGCGTGTGGATACGTGCATGTGCCTTTAAGAGGCGGGGCCTGGTGGGGTGGATTGCGATGTGCATGAGCCCTCCCCGGATGTGAGTTGTGGCCAACAGCAGCTCCTGTGCGAGTGTGCTTCATTGTGGTTATGCGTTTGACTGTTCTCCAGGAAATCAATAAATGGCGTCGGTGATTGTGGCTCACCTTTCTCGCATGCGGGGGCATCCGAGTAAATGTGTGTAGAGTATTTGCGATTCGCTACTTGCATCTTCACCTCGTCGTGGATTTGTTTCGGTTCTTCGTTGAAAAGTAATATTTGCTGTTTTTGGGCTCAGACCAAAGCCTTATCTGCATTAAAATTACTTGTTGCTTTGGTGCCGTCTTGGAGCTAAGGCACTATGTTGAAGTGAGTTTGGGAGCGTCATGTAATGTGCCACCACGTTGTAAGATTTATGATCCCCCCCTCCACGGAGTGTCAATTACTTGCCGATTTTCGCTTTTACTGACCGGTCTCTGTCCCATTCGCGGGTACTGTGAAAGCCCATAAAAACGCAATGTAGCGGCGGGTGCAAACTATTTTTGGTACCTGTAGGTGCCTGTAGTGCAAATTTGGGGATGGTGGC
>CAAKHF010002954.1:19489-40418 GCA_901007745.1 Hippocampus kuda
CTGGTGTCGGGCTCTGGGGTGCTGCTGGTGGGAGACGTGGGGACCGGGTGAGGCACCAGGCGAGGTTTTCTCTGGACACAGAAGCGTCACGGCATCAGGATAACGTGAGCTTTTTATTTGGGCAGTCATCTGTCATTGTTTCACTTGAAATTGTCTAAATCTCCTGATTTCAGCTTTTTCAACGGTATTTATCTGATTACCCGGAGTCCTTTGTCAAAGCAAACTGATTATGTTTTGGGTTTTATTTAAAAATAATAATAATAATTTGCAAACTTCTGCTTTTACCTTGGCAAACAATGAGCCAACCAAGTAACTAAATCAATCCCTCTCATGTGATATTGCTTCACTGGCGTTTAGTTGTTGTTTTGTTTACCACGAAACAATTCCGCATAAATAATTGGAGCGTAAACAGAAATAGGGGAAAAAATATTTTGTATTACATTTTAATGCGAAAATAAAATTGGATCTGATTAATGGAAGGAATAATCAATTCTAAACATAATCTAGAGTGGTAGCCCTAATGCTAAAACTTTTTTTTTTGGGGTTGGGGGCTGATCTCTGAAGCTATTTTTTATTTTTTTGGCATAGTTTTGCGAGATAACTGTAAAGTAAAAATGGTTGGCAGTTGTTTCAGCGTCGCATGAGAAACAGCAGCTACAAAGTAAAGCTACAGGCCAAGAAATCAATCAAATACAGTACTGGCAATGCTGGCCGGTTGGCAGCTTCAACGACTGCTCTCCGGTGGCTCCATTATTATGATTCGTGTTTGATGGCCACTTTTATGATTTGTTTGCCAGCTTGCTAAGTGGAAGCGTCACACAGAAAACAATCTGCTGCACTTGTCAAAAACGATTAGGTGTGCAACCGCTACCTTGCTGCCAGGCTTTGGCCCTCTTTTCTTTGGAATCTTGACGGGTGCGTCCTGCGTCTGTGGCAGGGCCAACCTCTGCGCCCAGTTGACCGGGACTCTGCCGCGGGGTCGTCCTGGAGCCGTCGTAGGCCGCCCGGGCCCGGCCGTGGCGTCTGGCATGAAGCTGGCTCTCTTTACCCAGCCCAACTGCAACAAGGCAAAGCAGCTTGATGATAGAAATAATGGTGGCGGTACAGCACTGCCAAAAACTCGGTAGACTTGGTGGGGACTTAGCAGCTCATGCAATGTGATAGCACACAACAATACAATGTATGTTATTATTTATCTAAAAATATGACAAAACCAAAAAAAAAAAAAAAAAAGACACATTACACTCACCAAAGTTGCTGATTATTGAATGTATGAATGAATGGGTTGAGATTGTGAGAGAGCTATTTTGCTAGCAGAAGTTAGCTACAAGAAGTTTTGCTTCGACCAACATCATCAAGGGCCAGCGCTGTGGCCCGTGAGGATGAATTTGAAATTAGAAAAGTTAGAGCGTCTGCAACCTACCTTACGTCCCGGTTTGGGTCCTCGTTTCTTGGGGATCTTAACGGGCTCCAGGCTTTTCTCCGTCTGGATGCTTGGCGGTCCCAAGGCTGAGGCCTTTTGACTCCAAGAGCCCTTGACTTTTCGCCGTCCGGGTTTGCGGCCCCTCTGACCGCCGGTTTTGCTTACCGCGGGGGTCGTGTGCACGGCCGAGGTCTCGACGGCCCCGTCCGTTAACGGTCCGCTGGTCTTTGGCATCACAGCTGCAATAGTAGAGGGGGGGGGGCGGGGAACAGGGCGTGAGTTACCAGGAATGTTTCGGGAAACACAACATAGTAAAATGAATACCGAGTCATATGATCATGAGGGAGGGAAAGAGCTCGAGGTTACATGAGGCCTCGAGGCACTGAGAAACGCTGTCCTACAAACACTTCTTGATACTGGCAACACTGTCGCATTATTTGCATTAAAGGCAGCTCATTCATTCAATCCAACTATCCCAATGCCAAACTTTGTTTCCCTTTTTGGGCAATTTTTTTTTTTTTTAAATAAAGGCACCAGTGATGGCAAAGAGGGAACGTGTGATGATAGCCAGAGCAAAAAACAAAATACTTGCTCCTCAGAAAATGGTACACGCGTCTCTGTCCAGGCTGCTCGGTCGAATTTGGATCATTTTTAAGACCCACAGAATATCGTGTTCTGTCAAAATACAGGCAACGTCTTTTCTCTTGCCAACGACTGTGAAACACTGTTTTACTGCAACCAACTCGCGACACATGCTCGGCTTATACCAAACATATGCGTAGCCGGCTCAAGTGTAAGGTACCTAAATGTGTCCTCTCCCTGATAGTAGACACAAGTTGAACGACCCCGACGAGTCTTTTTCTTCTACTCAAAAGCTGTGCTGATCTCAAATCCAAAAGGACGCAACAGCGCCATCAAGAGTGATATGTTGGCCATGAGTGGTTTACAAACCTGACTAACACAGACAAGTTCGGCGAGAGCGTCTTCCAAGGCCTAGCTGTTGAAAACGGTCCGATTCTAGTTCACAGATATAAACAGCCACTGTCGTGAAGGAGTTGAAAAGGGACTTACGATAGTGACAGTTTGACCCAGGAAATAATGACTTCAATTTCCATTGTTTCCTATTGGGATTTCTTCCACAGAATTTTCTTGTTGCCTAATTAGCGCCGAAAAGCACTTCATGAGCATTGTCTAAATCGAATGGAACAAGGCGGCAAATCTCGACAAGATTTGAACCTAGCCTGCCTTTCAAATGCCCGGAGGCTGCGACAAAGCGACCGGCGGTGTGAATGCAAGCCTTTGAGGCGCCACTCAGTGTGAGGAAGGCAGCTGCTGACGGATGGGAGGTCACGCTGACAGTCAATCAAACACCTTCGGCAGACAGGTGCCACGGGACAATTACTTCTAAGAAGCGCAGGAAGGAAAGGAAACATTGTGTACAATATACACCCTGCGGGGATCTCAGATGAAATATACTGATGAAATCAATGCAGCGTTGCAAGTTGCAATAAGTTGTCATTCGGTGGGGAAAAAAAAAAAAACCTTACAGATGGGTTTAATTCTTTGCTAACCCATTGAAGGACCTTTCGGTGACGCGTTCATTGAGCAGTGGCAGCCGTTGCCCACACCGAAGTGTTGAGCAAACAAATTCTTGTTTTCACAGTCACACGCGCGAGCGGCAACCTCCTGGGGGAAACGTTCATTCGCTCACTTGCAAGTGCATTTCTGCCGTTCCGCTCTTCTTACCTTCGCTGCCCTGCTCAAATTAAAGTCACACGTGTCATCTCGCGTGCTTCCTTCCCTGCAGATTAATTTTTGTCTCGCGCGCTCAGTGACACTCGTCCTGTGTCGCTCCTCCCTGCTCTTCTCTCCTCCCGCTATCTGCTCAGCAGTCTACAGTTTATTGGCATACATTCAAATAGAAGTTTCTCAGGAGTGCCCGCCCACCCATCAAGGCCAAAATGTGCGATGCGCACCTTTTGTTCCGGGCGGCTGCAGGTTGTCCCCGGTGCGTGCGCACCAGCCAACCGGGAAGATGTCGCGTGAGTCGTAGCGGCAGTAGTAGTCGAAGGCCCCCCGCCAGCCGTCAAAAGTGACCTGCACCTCCACTCCGCGCAAAGCGCCCACAGTGGCTGGGCAGATGAAGTGAGGGTTTTTGCGGTCCACCGCCTCCAGTTTCATGCCCACTTGGAAGGAGTTCTGCTCTGGCGCGGGGGGCTCCTGCTGCGGATGATGCGCGGGAAGAAAAAGGTCACGGTACGGAAGGACGTGACACAGCGTAATATATCGCGAGGGCCTTGAAACCCAGAAACCTTACGGCCGATGACGGATGAATTTAAAACTGTGTGAACGTCAGGGAACTAATTTATTTATAGTTTCTGTTAACTTTGTAAGAGATGCTGCTGACCTTGGGAACTGTCTCCACTCTTTGGAATTAAAACTAAGACCAGTGAAAATTTAACATGACATGTATTTTGAAATTTTGCATATGTTGTTTACGGTGCAGAATAATATGGAGGTATTGTTTAAGTTTTCATTTAACTTTTTAAGACATGCTGATGACCACGGGAGCTCCCTGAACTTGTTACAATTTAAAAATGACAATGTTTATTGTCACAAAAAAAAAAAAAATCTAAATTTTTAATCTAAACAGACACGTCAACAAAGTTCAGTGTTGGAGTTTGTATTTGTTTGTTTTTTTGTTGTTTTTTTTTAACATTTTGATGACAATTAGTTCCCTTTTAGTGAAAGTAAATATCGGCTCCAAATTGGGCATTGGGCCTGAAAAAAAAAAACAAAAAAAAAAAAAAAAAACGTATCGGTCTATCTCTAGCCCATGCCAATGTTTTGTCTTTTTATTACAATTTATTAAAAGTGCTTTTGTTTTCAAGGTAGCGGAATGAAGCCCCACTTCAAAAGTAAAGTAACAGTAAGGGAACCCCCCCCGCAACATATCTTTGTTGAATTGTCACGCCTTTCCCGGAGCTCATGCAATTATATTAAATACAGATGCAGCGTGCCAAACCAAATTGCATGACGAACTGAGACACTGTCTACTCGAATGGAGCCGACTATTTGAGGACCTGCGTGCGAGTGATGTAGAGTTACCTTGTGAAAGATGCGCGGAGGCGCCATCTCAGCGCCGTTTAGTGTCTTCAGAAGAAACAAGGGCCAGGAGGATGCGTTTAGACGGAAACCTGACCCGTGAATTTTCAGAATTTGAGCTATTCCGCCTATGGCCAAACCACAATCAATCATGGCCAATGTCAGTGCGCGGTCTTTTACCAAGCGGGGGCTGCAACATCCCGCCGCTCTTCTCACAGTTGCCAATGGGCTGGATCTCGGACGAGTCCACCAGGCGCCAGAAGTCGTTCTTGTTGTCGGAGCCGTCCAGGCGCAGGCGGAGACGCGACCCCGTCAGGCCCACCACCGTGGCGATGCAGGTGGACGTGGTGTTGCGCGGGTCCTGAGCCTCCAGTTTCATGCCGGCTTTGAACTCATTCACGGGCGGCGTAAGGCTCTAGAGGGGTCGTTGATTGAGACACGCGAGTGGCAGATTGCTGTTCTCTATGCCGACAAGATTATCGCTTACCTGACGGAAGCATGCCGCAGGTGCTGCACTGGCGCCTGTCTCCTTGAGGTACTTCTCCCAACTGAAATGGCCTGTGTGGAAAGAAATACGATTCATACATTTGTGCAGGACTTGCTTTGAGAATGGAGCCCCCCTTAAATGCTCGGAAGCCGCGTGATTTGGTGACACCTTTCCCAATGAGCGGCCTCGACGGTGGTGTTAAAGGAGACATCGTGTGGACTTGTTCAGTGACGTTGCTCGCAAAGCAACAGGGCAGGAGAATTGATCGTCGGGTATTCAATTTGTACCCTTTTGCCGGCATTGTGGACCCCACCTCTGTTATAGCCGATCATACTTCAGAAAGCAAATAACTCCAAAGGTCAACTCTTTACCCCCGCATTATGACGGTGACTTTTATGGAGACCCATAATGATCTTTGGCAAATTAATAAGAATTACCTTGGAACAGGGAAGGCAACCGGGAGGGCCGTCCACTCCGAGCGTGCTTGATCTTTCTTGCATCTTTCCACTCTATAGCTAAAAAGGTTTCGACAGTTAAAATAAATTCATCTACTGGAGAAGTTCCTCTCAGTCAATATTGAATGTGAGTATTGCACTTTGAAAAAAAAAAAAGACACCACTGAAAATGCCATAACTGATTGCAAATGTAACAGCGACAAGCTATTCCATAAATCTTTTGAATGACACAATAATAACACGTTACCTTTCTGCGGCGCAGGCTTCCTCATGCTCCACTGCTACGGAACAATCTCAGGACATGAAAGTGGCTGACCACCCTAAGAGATTTAAAACAAAAGAAACCAAAAACGTTTTTACACTTTCCTCACAATTTGAAAACTTTTTTGGGGGTGTGGGAACCTTCAGAACACTGCAACTTTTGAGCATATCTAGCCTTTTGAACGAGAGGGGCATATGAAAAAGGCATATCAGATGTGGACGACCACTCAAGTAAACCTGCCAACCACAAGATTCAGGAATTCATTTCAAAACATGTTTATAATTGGGGTTGGACTGCTGCATTCATGGAGGTGTTTCTCATCATTCATCTCCTATAGAATTGTCCTTGGCAAAGTCCCAGGTAGAGGTGAAACAATTAATCAATAACATGACAACTAAGTGATGGTCAAAATTGTTGTAATTACTTTACATAATCCATTAATTGTTTAACTTACAATTGTCCAAATCCTTGGACTTTCTGCTTCTCGGCAGTAAATATTCCCATTTCTGGAGTCCTCTATGAAAACGGAGAGATCATCTTCGTGTTTAACATTCGTGTATGACATTTTTTTTTTTGCTAGCATCAGCTTGTACGTTGAAAAACTACAAGCAACATTGTTTTTTTCACTATTTTCTGACATGTTAGGGACGAAACCAGAAACTTATTATCACAATTTAGGGGAAAACACACCTGTCGGTTTAATCGATGGCGCAAATCATCTTTTTTGCAACCGTAGTAGTAATAACCCGTACTTGACGTGTAGTGGAACCTGAAACAGCCTGAGAAATGCATCTCAAACTCATGACAGTGCATGAAGGTGTACCTAACGTAGCGTCCGATGAGTGTACGCAGTACTTGATGGATGAGTGAAGAATAGCGACAACAATGAATTCGACGCGTATCACCCTCCAATAATACGGCACCGACTTACCTTAGAAGTTCATGACCGCGAAGAGATGTTCTCTTCCCACCAGACCGGCTTGTTTTCCACACAAGTGCGCCTTTTTCTTTCGGCGATCAAGTCCAAGCGAGCCGCCACCTTCCACAAGACGACGAATGACAAAACAGCAGCATGAACGGGGTCTTCAACTTCACTTTCAACTAAAGCCCCCCTCGGCTGCCTGAAGCCTTGAATCAGCCAGAAAAAATAAAGCACATTGTTCGGTTGGCTTGGGTCGCCCACGTTTGTGACACGCAGACGGCAGACGCGCGGCGCCTCATTCAAAGTACAAAAGCCTCCTCCTCCCTCCTCCTAGCGTCCCCCCCCCGACACACAAGCCGAGGAGTCCTGCCAGCTCGGCTTGACAGGCGGCGTTGCTAGTCAGGAGCTCGGCTAACCAACGCTACCGCTACGGTGTAAGTCCCACAAAAAAAAAAAAAAAAAAAAACTACGTGAAACATGACAGTACTTGACTTGTTATGACAAACACATACGTGCCAATGCAGGCAATCGAGGCTCGGAGGCTAACTAGCTTAGCATGCTATCACTAGCTCGTTGTTGACCTTATTAAAAAAAATCTATATACATGATGGCAATGCGTACGACAAGAAGTGTACCAGGCACACTTTCCGAGGCGGTCGCGTTTGGTTTTGCGGGCTACGCGACGACGCCGTGTCCTGAAAGAAGACGCAGCTGTCAAGTCTTGTTTGGAGACGTGAGCTGGCTTTGTAGCGTGTTGTTGTTGCCAAGGAGTTACCGCCACGCCGCCATTTTTGCGACTGGATGTCGATTGGGGTTGAGTAAACTGGGGGGGCTGGGGGGGGCTTTTCCAGACGGTACGATGAGACCCTGCAAGATGGTCAGAAGAGGAAATAGCGCAACCCAGTGGCCAAAATGTGGTGCAATATTATAAGAACAGTGTCACAAGAAACACGCTTCATCTCGTGGGATAGATACACAAATGTACAGTAGAGATGAAAAAAACGTTACAATTAGTTTATATATGTTTATATATATGCATTGAAAAATGTATGATCAAAAATGAATTCATATTTTGTCCATATTTAAAATAGCATTTTTGGAAATGCCATTCAGGTTAGGAAATGTGAGGTACTGTGTGGACCCCAATAACAACAAACTGATATCCGGGCCTGCTTAATTGAATAAAAAGCTGTTATACTCGCAGGAAACCATGATTTATTTTGGTTTGTGAAAGGCAACAGGTGGATACACAGGTTTATTGTGCCTTCTGACATATAATCAAAGAAAATGTTATTTTTCTGCCTGTCACAGGCATTGATAAATGAACAAATGATTTGAAATTGCACGATTTCCCACATTTACAGTACCGTACATTGGTTGTTAGGAGGATTGTTGATGTAAAAGATTGATCGATCACTGCCACAGTATTTGCAATTTGTATTAAAAGATTTATATACCAACATTGTAGCTCAATACGTTTCGACGCCTACACACACAAAAGACTTCTATCTTAATAAAAGGCTAGTATCATACACCGTATAAATATCTGTTCTCATAAATGATTGCAAGAAAGTCATGATTGTTTTAAATGTTACTGCAGTACAGCGCGATGGTGCAATTTAAGCACATTAAGATGTGTTCTAGTTCTAAAAAAAATAATAATAAAATAAAATAAAGATTGCCTGGAGCAAAACCTGTCATTATTTATAGCTATTTGTTCCAGTAAAAAATATTCGAACATCGTGAACCCACAAATAGGGAATTTTAATATTTCATACATTTTTCTGAATATAGTAGGCCTGGAATGAAGTCTTATAAAACAGTGTTTCTCTTAAATTTTTCAGGACACTTACCCAATAATGAAATAAAATGCAGACCTCTATTCTCTAAATCTGTCGCAACAGTAGCACTGCCGAGCCATCCAACAATATACAGTGAACTGCTTATACAACCAGGCATATATGTTTCTAGGTTGTTTTTGCGGATGTGCTGAAGCACTCCTAAAATGAATCCCAAGATCCATAAAAATTGAGTAGTAAATAATAATCATTTTTACATAGTCTTGAAACACGTAAAATTGGACAGTAATTGTTTGAAACCTAATTTTTCAACAAAAAATATGCTAGCTGAGTGCTAGTGTTATACCCACACAGAGTGATAAACTGTCTTCCAATCATATGGCGCAAGTACCTGACTTAAAAAATGGACATTTGACACATATCCTTAAGCACTCAATACCAACACGCTATAAACTTTACCAGTCCTCATTTTTGCTTCATTTAATCGTAGCTCACTTTTTATGTTGTGAGGTAGGCAAAAGTTTTCCTACGGCTAAGAAATGATTCATTCCAATGGTCGTTCGGACAGTACCACGGTACTCTTTTTGAAGTGGAGTGAAAGAAGCTAGATGTTGTGTCAAGTCCATGTGTTAACAATAAAACTAAGATGCTCTTGACAAGCTAACTGACTGGATGCCAATGAACATTCTAACTCCAACTCAGACAGGAAGAGGGAGGATTTTTAGATATTAGTGTTCAAAGGACTGAACAAAGTTATTGGATTCCATTTCATTTCCTATAAAAGTACAAAATGAAGTCCGGTGTCCGTTTTTTGATATTTTTAATATAGAATACAGTAGTTGGACTGGTTTACCGTTACTACTACAACTACAAAAAATGTGGATGTAGAGGTGCTAATGTATCAGAATGAGTTGTCTCCTTTCAGAAATTAGTTGTGTTACAGTCTGCTTGTTTTATAAATGTAATCCAGTCCTCTTTGTCAGATTTCACAATTGTGTCACAGACTTTACCAAGAGGTGAAAGCGCTTCTTGGGAATGTACAAAAATGACAGACCGTGGTAACTTCTGACCCAACGAAGTGGAATTGCCTTGGTGAGGCTGCAGTGGAAAACTGCCTTTATTCAGATGTAAGTGTGCGAAACTTGAAACGAGCTGCCATGTCAATTAAGGACCTAGTGGCAAACGTTGCTATGTAATTTGGAGAGAACCAACACCCCCAGCACTCTGCTTGTGTGTGTCATGGTCAGGGCTGCTAATGCCCGCTTCATCCTGTGTTGGGCAGGCCATGGCCCCGTGCACCCCCCATTCCACCTCCCAATCTTCCTTGCAGGCCAGTCAATTATGTTCGGTTTCACACGGTGAAAAGGGTTAATTGGCAGTGCCCACGCGCCTGATTGGACCTGTTTCACGCCTGTCGGCCTTCATCGCTTCAAAGGAAGCCCCCCGCTGCCCCCAGTCCACCGGGAGACCGTTATCAGAGCACTCGCGCAGTCACACTCCTAGTGGACATGCACGCAGTGTTCTTCAAAAAACGGCCTTCTGATCGTCGTGGGAGCTCGAATTTGTGCACACGAGCGACACTGCACTCGAGCGAGTGTGCTCATGCTAAGACGTGAGCATGTTTACGTTCCACTGTTGACCACAAGGGGTCAGTGTTGCTTCAATCAAGGTCCATGATCACTCCTGTCTCATTATCATCATCATCATCGTCGCCATCATTTTGCTATCCTCTGAGGACCCACATGATCCATCACGGCACATTGTTCTGTCATTTCAAATCACTCGTTAAATCCTAATAATGATCGTCTTCTTTCATTATGTAATATTCATGCCGTCCTTTTTTTTGAAGTCGATTTTGTCTTTACGAGTGGCTCATTGTCAAGTTTCCCTCCAGTGTTATTGTGTGCTTGTCTCTCAGTAAGTCCATGTGATCTTAGTTCTTTATTAATAAGGCATAAGCCACAGAGCTGCCGGCACCCAACTCCATTATGGCCGCCATACAAGTTCGTTAGAGCCAATTAACTGCGCGGACAATGGGCCTTGCTCAGCGGCTATTTCTTTCATGAAGCACGGTGCTTTCAATATATTATGGTGCTATAAGTCTTGCAAAGGTGCTTTTGAAAGCTTGTGGCATGAACAAGCCTCTCAATAGTGTCTGCTTTCCTGAGAATTTAGTAGGGTTTCATAATCATCTCTCCTCAACAGTGCTGGCCCTAATTGGTCGTCAGTCACCTTTTGACAAATGATCGTTAGTTTAAATTCTCTCCTACAGTCAGATCCATAAATATCAGCACATGGATATGATTCTCATTTTTTTGACTTGAAATCACACTGTTATATCACACTTAAGTTTTTGCTGCTTCAGTGCATCATGATTTATATTTTTTATTTTTCTGCTATATCGCAAATTATTGGGGGGGGTGCTTTAACGGCAGAGAATTTCTTAAATTTGGGCTCATTTCTCGAGTAACAAGTAACCGCGATATACGGGGGATTACTGTAATTTAGACGTTAAAAAAAAAAGAATGACTATATTCCGTGTCAGTGGTAATTCAGAACGAGGCGGAAACGTGCCGTCTTCTACAGACATTGTTCAAGGGGCTATACTGCTACATGTGTGTTTGTGCGTCCTTCTGTTTTTACCTCACACTCAGCGGGTGCATTTCTGGCGACCCAAAGAAGTGCAGTGACGAGTGTGAAGATGCTTGGATGTACAATCCCGTTGGACTTTTTTTTTTTTTTTTTGGTGGGTCTAAAATGTGTTTTTGCTCTCACTCGTTCACAGCCGCATGTTTCCATGTGACTTCCTTCACGTGCCTTCGTCGCCGGCTTGCATCGCTTCGTCAGCGGGACTCTGCCGCCTGGAACTCTCCGTTCAGGAGTCAAAGGTATCGAACGCTACAAGTCACGCTGAAAGCAAAGCTGCAGTTATGGATGGAGACGTCACAGGCAAAAGCTTTGGACACTTATGATGGATTTTGAGAACACAAAAATGTTTCTCTTCGCAACAGAAGGTTTTTTTTTTTCAAACTGCATTGGGTTTGCACATCCGGCTGTGTTTTACTTTTCTCTTAGTGAACTTAGATACAAAGAAACATTTTTGATGCAGCCCAACGGCATCAATAAAAATGTAAACAAGAGCACGGAGGGAGCGCAAAACTTTGCTGAATCTTGAACTTTTTGAAAGGCAAGATCAATGAGGGATCGACCACAACCTTGAGACGTTCAAACGGTTGTGATGGAGGCATTTTTACTCCAGTCCTGTAGGGGGCGGCAAAGCGTGGATTTCATATTTTCCCTTGCATGTCTGGATTCTTGGCACGACGTCATCTTTGTTGACAAATTGTGATGTTTGTTGCCTTTTGAAATTTTATCCGCTTATGAAAGAGGCAAAAAAAAAAATCTGATTACATCTCACATGTCGGCAACAACAACAACAAAAAAATCGGAATTGATCTGCAGTGTGAATGGAGCCTTATGATGTGGCGCATATCGGCATGTGAGTTTGAGACCAATGTTTGTGAAACGTGTCAAGGAATGAGTTGTGTCTCTTATCAATCTTCCCTTGCTTCTTGGCCCCCGCCAATCCACCTTTCCCAGTGACCCTGCACAGGTTAAGTAGTATTACAAATAGTTGGTACATGGGACCAGCCTCTCAATTTGGCAGCAGACTCAGTTTTGGGTCTGTTCCGAGTGTCTTGCTTGCTCTTTTTCATTTTTATCACACTAATTGAGTCTGGCTGGGCTTGCTGGCAATGTGTTTTTGGACTTCCCAACATGTCGCCGAAGGTGTCCGCTCGCCAATGGCCGGGCTCCATCTTCGCGGCCTGTTTCTGCTCACACAGGCGGGACGGCGAGGATCTTTTCCCACTGCGCCTCCTTGTCACTTTCAGCACTCTGGCACGCTCCAACAAAGTCAACCCCCACACCTACCCCTCCTTTATTCACACGGACACAAATATCCACATCCACGCCGTCATTAGCGCGCGCACACACACACACACACACACACGAGCGTGTGCACACAGCGAGAGTCAGATTGCGTGTGTTCCCTCCCAACTGTGCCTCAGAGGACCGTGAGCGTGTGTTGCACAGACGAGGACACGCACACACAAACGCGAGTCCTGCTACACACTCCCCATCACTGCTGGCATCCTGGGAGGGACACGCGAGAGGGAGAGCGAGCACGAGCATATGTTGGATCGACGTTTGTCGGAGGGGGGGATATTTCTCTTTGGATGTTGTCTCACAAGCTCTGACGGCGTGGCGCAGAAAGAAGTCGTTTTTTTTTTCCCTTTTTTTTTTTTCTCCCCCGTCCAATTTATTAATCCTTTTAGGCGATGTTCTCTGTTCAGAAATGCAAATTGAATCAATCTGAGGCTGACTTTAAGACTTTTCAAGTGGGATTTAATTAGAAGCCAGGGCCTGCAGTTTTTAATGAGAGAGGGGGTGGAGAAACGAGAGAGAGAGAGAGAGAGAGAGAAAAGATTCATGGGGAGGGAGAGTGGGTTTGCGGTTTTGATCTGGGGTCCTGCTGGAGAAAGGATACACAAACACCCACAACAAACACACACACACACAAAGTTAGAAACATGCGCACATGCACGCAAATTCACCCTGTGTTTGGTTTTTCCCTCATCTCCGTCTTCCGAGAGTTCAAGCAGACATCTTTTTTCACTTGAAATTACATCTCCAAATCTGCCGCCCAAAAGTTCGTCAGTGTTAAAGGAATGACGCTTGACTTTGGACTTCAATGATGTTTTGAGCGGAGGAGGGCAGAGTTGGAAACACGGTTCAAGACAGATGTCTGTTGAAGGGGAAAAGTTCACTTTTGGAAATATTAGGACCGAAATATCAGAGAATTAATACCGTGGATGTTTGCGAATCCTATTTTATACCCTGTTGGATTCGATCAGTTCAAAGCAGTTTCATGTACTCAGGATGGGAAGAACAAGGCCGGTTCGACAAATGTACTTTCAAATGAAGGCTTTCGATGGTGAAAGTCTAAAGATTGGGAGAACATTGTGCCTTTGACCCACGTCAAGTACAAACACTTGCGATGTAGTCTGAAATCAAGAATTAGCGACTCATTTGAAATGGCGCCCATGAAGTGTCCTGATTTGACCTGAACCATATAAATTCCTCCCGCTCTGACAAAAGGCCGTGAGCCTCAAAGCCTGAAAAGTGGTTGAAATTCAATCGTGACCGAACTGCCCCAAACACTTCAAAGGTCGTGAATCTGTCGAGTTGTCGGCAAACGGGCTTTCACCGATCGAGCGCTTTTCTACCTTCAAGGTACTCAAAGTGCTTTGACTGTGTCCTCGTTCACCCACCGCTGACGCCGTAGCAACTGGGCTTCTTCTTAGGCGAAGGCAGTCTCGTCACATCACCGCGGCTCGCTTCAAACAAAGTCGATTCGGCTTCCCGCATGCCTTTCGCTTGACTCGCCGAGAAGGACCGAGACATCCAAACGTGGCGTGTCGTCAACGAGCACACGCATGTACGCTGTGTGTGTCAGAGCCCCAAATGTTATTTCGGTGTTTATTGTGTTTATTTTTAGTCATTGCCGCTCTTTTGAACATTTACGGACCCTCCCGTCACTCGAGTACCAACGATTGTAACAGACAGCGCCTCCTTCAAAAGGAAATCTGCTTCTTGGATTCATCAGAGACTTTTCACCGCCATTTGGCTTCCGCACACTCTGGATGATACATTTTTTTGGGGGGGGGGGGAATATGGTGCCGTTGGAAAAGGGTGAAGTCAGCCCGTGGTGCCAGGATGTGGTTTTGTTGGGAGCCCTCCGCCCTTTTCTCTTTTGCCTTTCCTGCCACCCACTCAAAGCGGGGCTTTGGAAACGGCATTGGCGTTTTTGAGGGCAATCGCGTGACATCTTCACGGCCGCGCTGTCGGAATTGTATTTTTTTTATTTTCTCTCTGTTGTCCCTTCTGTGCGTTTCCCTTTCTGTTTTGAGGAATCCACTAAAGCCGAGTGGGAGGGGAAGGCTTTGACTCATGAGTGCTTCTAAATTGACCATTTCCACTTTCAGAGGTTTGTGTGTGATGCTGTCTAACGGGAGATGCGGTTTGTCTCTGTGGGGGAGGAAAAAGGACAAAAAAAAAAAAGCTGCGATAAATGTCAGGAAGATTATTTCAGTCTTGCAGAGCTTAACACGGGGTAGGACAAAACATGAAGAGATAGGAAGCAAAACAGCAATTTTCAACGACCACTTGCAAAAGAGGAACAAGATGTGAGGACGCCCCTTTTAAGTCAAAAACAGCCAGCGCGTGCCACCGCGGAAAAATGTTTGACAACCGGCCTCGCACCGTCAATGTTTAAACAATACTAATTAATCTCCGTTATAGAAACATGTAATTAATCTCCCGCTCATCCATTATGGCTGTCTCTCTGTCTGCGCGCTCACATTTTAATGGAACATGAAAGGGAAACCCAAAGAGCAAATGCTATGTTGTGGTCCTTGCGGGGAGCTCATTGTGGGACTCACATCAGAGGAGAAGACAGGCCGAGAGGCAGACGGACGGACATGTTTTGACAAACAGACAGTTGGGCCAAAACTCCTCCCCATCCGAGCGCTCTGTGCCACCTCTCCCTCACTCGCTCACTCGCCGTCTTTGAACTAAGGCCTTCATTAACAATCTGCTGATTAACAAGCTGGGGAACACAGGGGGTAGATGGATCAGAGGCGCGCGGATAGACAGCGAGAGACATGGAGAGAAATAATAAGAGCGGGATGCAAGTGAAGACTGCATCCGCACTATGCCGCCACATTCAGACTGCATATTAATTTCCACGGGGCCGCAGCAACAACACTAAAAATACAGCTTCATTAAAAAAAAAAAAATGGATGGAAAAGTTGGACGCGACTCAAACTTAGCTGCAATGCAATGAAACATCCAATCAGCTTTGGCATACTATTGACTCCATCGCCATTCCTCGGAGATCAATTTGTTTGAACAATTAGCTTGTTAATTAATCAACAAGTGTGCAGAAGTCCTATTTTAGGGGGGGGGGGTCCAAATGTCTGTCATACAATGTGCTGACTCCACGGGTCACAATTTTCAGTGACCCTACGAATTTTTCAAGATCCTTAAGCTGATTTTTTTTTTTGCTTTGACTTGCGATCAAAAATGTGGCATACAAGCGCCGTCATTCCAACAATAAGCAGCAGTTGGGCAGATGGTGAACACAAAAAAGAGGCTTCAAACTGCTTACTGTCACTCCTGATTGAAATTTGCTGCCAAAGTCAACACAAAACAAAGAGAAGGATACATGATGGATTTAAAACATCCTTGTCGCTGTGCCTTCAGTCTGCTTACCTTATTGCTAACAAACAGCGCAAAGTGTGATAGACAGGCTAACAAATTAGCACCTAGCATGTTAATACGCTTTGAGCAACAGTTATTTGAACACAAATAGTGCATTAACGCCCATACAAAGACAGACACTATACTGTAGCTATACTTCCAGGCATATATTTAAAAAAAAAAAAACAACCCAAAAAAGGCTAATTACTGCCGCTTACTCTGTCGCCGACAGAAGTTGTGAAACTCTTCTTCGTTTGCTTCTGCATGACTGCATTTTACTGCCAAGTCGCACACACCGGAAGGAATGATTGAATCAACATTCAAATGTAAAACCAATCAAACAGTTTTTAAGTTCAATGGTGACCTCTGTTGTGAAACAGAGATGAGGTGTCACAATTTATATTGCTCTTAATTGTTAAAAAAGAAAGCTAACCGTGGTAAAAATGACAAAACAACACATAAACTCGTAGTAAGTGACGTAAAATGAGTCCCTTTATGTCAAGTGATGGCTATTCTTTTTTTTTTTTGCGTCCCCTTTCATAATGAGTGTTTCCAATAAGCCAAAGAACAACCTCGATGACCGAGGTTAATGAAGGACAGGGGGCTTGGGCTCCAACTTTCGTCAGCCATATTTTTCCAGGAAATCTCTGTCAAATTACAAACGTATGACCTTTGTTCATTTGTCTCATAGATTGTTATGATTGCCCCCCCCCCCAAAAAAAAAAATTTTGGCAGCAACTGGAAGCTGTTCAAACCACAGGCACATGGTTTGACGGCATGCCATTCTGTGTTTGCTTCATTCGGCTTTCGTCCAGTTTGTTGTGTTCCAGTTGAGGCCTCATTAATACCGAGGTTGCTCGACCATGGAGACAAAAGAGTGGGCGCGACAGCAAACTTTTCACGACGTTCTGCATTCCGATGTCAAAAGGAAAAGCACCGTGACAGACGACAAAACTATCACGGCACTCCTTGCCAGCACCGAGGGCCGACATACCGTTTGGGCTCCGTTTATTCCTCGACATTCATTTTCCCTACATTCAGACGGGTAACTGATGAACTTTTTTTTTTTTTTTCTAAACCTTAACTATACATCCAGCCCCTCTCATAAGATAAGATAAGAAAACCTTTATTAGTCTCGCAATGGAGAAATTCCCATTTCACAGCAGCAAAGTTTTGAGAGGAAGAAGTAGAACAACAAAATATAGGAGCTGCTGGAAAGGCAGCCACTCACGCGGCGCCATTTTGAAGTCAAAATAACAAAAATAACACAACACAACACATAGGACACAAGACAGTCGTGCAATCTTCACTTTTCTGCATACACTTTGTTGTCTGAAGCAGTTATAGATGAAAGAGGAGAGGATCAAAGTGTCCTTTCACCAGTGGATCAGAGACGTCATGCTGAAAATGTGCACACGTGCTACAAGCTAAGTTTTGAAAGCAAACACAAAGCTGTAGCGTCCATTGACGAAAAAGAGATTGGCTCACATCTCCTGTTCCATGTAAATCCACTTCAATTCCAAGCCGCGACTCCCAGTTTCGCATCGGCGCTCCGCGCAAACGCTCCTTTCTTTTATATATATATATATATATATATATATATATATATATATATATATATATATATATATATATATATATATATATATAGGGGTGTCTTATAAATCGATTTTCAAAACCGCCAACAGGACCCCAAAACCTTCACCTTATTACGATGGGCGTTTTGAGAACGGATCTTCTTCAGAACCCCAACTCGACGCCTGTCACCTCCAAACCTTAATCAGCCACGTCTATCGAACTCGTCTTCTTCACCGCTGTATTTTAGAGTAATAACTCGGCTCACTTTTCTGATGCTATCTGACACTGGATCATCCAGGGAGCATGATTCCAATCAGTAACATAGTCCTTGGGAGTATTCTACCCGTCGCTGTTGTCAGGTTTTCAGCGATCATTCAATTTGTGAGCAACACAATCCTATTGATTGTCACGGTGTGTTCCACAATGTCAACAAAAACTCTGCTTTTCCTTTTACCGCTAATCGTTGAGGTCTTTGTATATTTTCGTGATCTCCGCTCTTTCATGCGCCCCGTAACTTGATCACATGACAAGCCGTCCGCTGTAGTAACCGCTGTCCCTGAAAGGGTAAGAATAAAAGATGAGCTCGGCCCGCTATTTTTATTTATTTATTCATATATTTAATGGTAGTTCATCGAAAAGTGCACCATGCAAAACAGGCAGGGAGGTTTTAATCAGAAGAGACGACGCAGACTCGACTATTTGCATACCACCACCTCTGCACCGGACACAATTTAAATGCAACTCGAAAGAAAAGTTCGGATTTCATTTTGTTATCTTTAAACGTATTAAACGAGTTAAATACAGAGCATAGCAAGTCGGGGGAGTCGGGAATCATTTTCAGACGCTAACAGCTTATTAGCCCGTGTGTTTAGTGCAAGCAGCAGGAAGATACAAAGAAGCGGCGAAGGAGACGATGAATCAGACCGGGAGGGATGGGAAAAACCCGGTCTGACACGGGGTGTTAGACAGCAGCAGGGATTCGGGCTGATGCAGCCAGACAGCAAAGGAGCTGGCCTGACGGACGGATCGAGCGAGACGGGATCCACGGAGGCGGCGAGTGCGAAGGAACCGTCTGCGAATTCATGGCGCCTCTCATCATAAGATGAATGCTCTCCGGCGAAAGAAAAAAAAAAAAGTCAGTCCAACAAATAATGAATACGCAAATAAATAAATCAGGCCGTAAATATATGAATAAACATGATGAAACTTTTGAAGGACGGATGGTGATCGATATGCAGTCGTGGTGCGTATTTGCCCGTCTTTGTTAATTGATTTTTTGTGTTACAAATGTTCATGTTTGCCTGTTAAGGTCGTGAACGTGTATACATACATACATACATGCATACATACATACATACATACATGCATACATACATATCAGAGGCGATTGCTCTAAGACTGCAAGGGAAGCTCACCTTCCCCTAAAATGTCAAAATATAAGTGATCAAATAGATCTGTGTCCATACAATTGTCAGACAAGCTAGGCGTCGACAGTGTTCAATGTAGGTCGTCCCAATGCATTGAAACGAGACGAGTCATTGGATAAATGCTGGTTTTTGTCCCTCCCATCTGACGCTCAGCGTTTCTGGGAGTCTATGGAAAGTGGGCGTTTATGGGCTGGTCCGGACGCTCAGCTTTTCTGCATGATGATTGGATGATCTGTCTGAGGCTGAATCTCTTTTTGATTGACAGCGACATGAGCCAATCACCGGTCTTTTGATGTAGGCATCCGCGGGAGCGTTTTTCAATTCTCATTCTGTTCCGAGTTGAACTGGAGCCTTCTTCTAATCATTTTAGCGACGCTTTCTTTGTTAAAATGACAAGCGACAGATTAATCTTTTATTTCTGGTGTGTTTTATTCTAGTTGCTTGTGTTCGCAGACTGACTTATATCACCCCAGTTAAGACCCTGGAAAAGACGCCTTGTTGGTATGACAGGGTCACAGATCATTTTCTTGAAAAGGAACGGAGAGTAGAATTCACGTATAAATAAACGGACACATTTTACGATGTAGCCCGAAATTGAGCTTCCCCTCCTTGACAGACCAGCATCCGCCACTGGCACATATGTACTTGACGTAGGCTTGTAGGCATCCATTAGAGTGCGTTGGAGTGTCGCGGTCGACTGAGAGTTCGTCCTTGCTTAAGTTTGTATTTACTTGCATTTGGCTTTGTGATGCATTTATCCATTTTTATTTGCGTCGGCCAACTCGCGTGTGTACGTGTGTGCATGTGTGTGTGGTGGGCTCTCTGGTGAGTCTCCTTAACATCAAACAGCTGGAAGTGATAAAATATTTAGGAAGCACTGGGAGTCTGTGAATATTAATACGGCCTTTTCCTTCTGTCTCTCCAATCTCCCCGTCTTTTTTTTCTCATCTGCCTCCTTCGTTCCTCGACCGTGCGTCAGGCCGCCTAGCGCTGCTACATGTGTCCGCGCGTCCCCCTCTCGCGACCCCGCTGATGGGGGTACATCGCAGCGCTTTAATTGGGAGTCGCCGATGCCCGCCGGCACGGGCGGAGAGGACTTGACCTCTGTCGCGCCGGTGGCGTCGGTTTCTCACCGCGCGGGGGATAAGCCGTGTCACATGTCCCGCGTGGTGCCCGGCGGCGGAAATGGACTTGGCCACGGCGCACCCCTGCGCCATGTCAAACACGAGAGCAGACCAACTGGCAGGCACTTGCACTGGCTCATGAACAAGCACAGCCATGGGGCCTCTTTACCCGCGCTTGGTAATTTTTTTTTGGAATCCAAGCCTGAGCGTCGACTGCATTACTAGCGCTGGAACAGCTAAAATAGGGTACAAATTGGAGCATTTATACACATATTCCGAACGCGGATAGCAGAAACCGGATTGCTGGATGGAATTTATAGATACAGACGCTCCCCAATTTACGAACGTCCGAGTTACGCACAAACGGTACATACGAACATTTTGCGGGTACAGGTATGTCGAAAAAATGTTCGAAAAAAGTTGTGTGCAAATCAAATGAATGATGCTATACAGTGCTACTGCATCATTTATGATGAGAAAAAGAAGAAAACGTCGTTAGATCGCTTCTTTCGGCCAGTTTCTACTCCACCCTCCAAGGACTCGTCAACCCTCGTCTTCTCTTGGACCCTCAATTTCTTAAGCCTTCGAGTACATCTTCCAAAAGTAAGTTAAACTTCATTTTATTATACTTATATAAACCTTAAACATACTTATATAAGCCTTAAACATACAAAATATAGCACTGAAGTAACTTACAAACGAATTCAGCTAACGAACGATCCTTCGGAACGTAACTCGTTCGTTAGCTGGGGAGCGTCTGTACATGTGCGTCCACAGTGCGATTTCCTCCCCGGGTCGGCCGAGGATCATGAATGTTAAACCTGTTCGTTCGTCACGGTTGCAAATCAAACTGTTGCATTCGTCACGTCTTCTTTGATGATGATTTTCGATTTCTTGTGCCCCGACGAATCGTTTTCGGATCTCTTACCTAAGCTAGCCGTTTTGGCTGCTGTTTCAACCTTCGTCAGAGGTGCTACAGGTCGCGCTTGCCGCATAAAAGCAGCAAGCACACAGGCCGATTGGA
>CAAKHF010002957.1:2060-21158 GCA_901007745.1 Hippocampus kuda
TTTTTTTTTTTTGTGGGGGGGGGGGGGGGGGGGGGGGGTTGTTTATCTTTTGGAAGGCCATCAAAACCCATTATGTTTCTCAACTGTTCCCAGAACTTCTAAACCACGAAACAAGAATTAAAAATAACTCTTAAGTGGTCATAAGAGTTTAAATTCCATCCATCCATCATGTCTCCAATAGTTCATGTCCTTAGGCAGAAGAACGATTCACACGCATATTCACAAAGACAATTTCTTTTTTGTCTTCAGTTCAAGCGAACGTAGTGCACATAGCAAAAGTAGCTGTTTGCAAATGATTTCCACAGATTAAACACAGAGATAATCTCGAGTCCTGTCTACATGGTGCCTTGTATTCCGGTTGGAATGAAAGCAAATTAACAAAATAGAGTGAAAATACTCCGCATCACACATCACAGGGCAAACGTCGCTTGTATCGTGCGTTTCTCAAAGAGCTTCACACTGTCACCTCGAAATGGACTTTCATTTGAGTTCAAAGGGGTGGCATAATCTTGCTGCCAATCTTGATGGCACACGATCATTTACTGTCATCAAAAGTTGCGTAAGGAAAAAGAAGAAGAGTGCTTCAAATAGCATTGAGGCAACGTTGTCGAGAATTGCTCCAGAAACCAAACTTGAATGTTTTGTACAAGTCCGGACAGCGATGTCCACTCATTGTGAAACTCTTTACGGCGATCAAAAGCTTCCAGTGCTGAGCGGAGCGCAACGAAGCAAGACACTAATGCTCATCGGTGGCTTGCGTGGCGTAATGCGTTTAATTCATGAAGTTATAAGTACGTGAGAAAACCCAATAGCCTATAAGCACGTGGTAAACAGACTTCTTAACACACATTCTATGTTCCAAGAAAAGGTAAATGTTTAAACGATCGAGGAGTGTGCATTACAGCCCAAACACTCGAGATGCCGGCGGTTCTTTCCGGTTTTACAGCTCCTTGAGTTTCCATCATTTGGAAATTTTCTTGAAATCTAAACGCCTTGGGCAGACGTACCCTCCCATTTGCCTTTGTTCTAGCAATATGTGGACACTGCTCGGACGCCGCCCGGGTGGTGTAGTGGGTGTGGCCAGCCTGGCTTGACTCCAGAGTTCAACCGAAAATCCCCCTTTTTGCTCCAATCCTCCGGCCGGGAAGGGCGTCCAACTGCGTCAGTAATCTCCAGGCCAACCACCGTATGTCACAGAACCTCTCAAAGGTGAATGCAATCTGTTCTGTGACACTGGTTGACTTTGTAGTTGTTCTCATTTCAAAACTAGGTGTTAGTAGAGCCGTATCGTAAAAGTACTAAAGGTATCGCACTTGATGTCGTTGCGTTCTCAAAGAGTGAATAATCGCACTGGTATCGGTCTGGAAAAAAAGTGGTCCTGAACATCCATACTAAACAACCCGGTCATATTTGAATGGTTTTTGTTTATGTCAACAGGTGCGCCGCACACTGCAGCAGGCATCCACCCTGTTGCTGTTCAGTCACACGCTGCTATTCTTTGGACTTCCTTTTCAAGAAGACTTTGATAGCGCACAAGCACAACACGAGGCCTTGGCTTGGAATTTATCTGAGGGCTGCAATTATTTACACTTAGCTGATAAGAAGTCACCAAAGACCAAGCCCCAACGTTTCCCACAAGGGATGCAACCTGGGCAAGAAGCCGCACTCTGGCCTCACATCACGCCCAAACAGAAATTGCTGTGCGATATGGCTGCACCCATGATAAGTCAATGACTAAGTGATATATGATGCTGTGTCGGTATAGGGAAAGAGACATGGGTACACGGGGCTTTGAACAAGAGGGAAACTTTCATAGACTCAACACAGAGTGCAGAAATAGGAGGTGTCTGTATGCCAGGTACTGGATGTCATTGAGCTTGTTAGCAAACGATGATTTAAACAGCTTTGAGGCAATGTGGATTTCCATTAGCATGTTCCCTAGCTGGATGGCGACTCACTTTCGCAAAAGTGAGATCAAATCTCAACCAACTGGTGACTAAACTGGATCTAGACTAGGGACTTCCAAAACTGCTTGCAATTTGCATGTACTGTACACTCTCTTAGCTACTTACCAGTAAGAATGTGAACCAGATAGTTATCAAAGTGGACGCCATCAACTAACTAATAACCAAGCTCAACATCTAACGTTATGTTACTGGACATTTACCTCCAAGTTAGAACCAAGCTGAAAGTCAACGACGCAGTCATTAGGGAGGCTGGAAAACACTTTTTGATATCAGATACCGACACTGTAGCCTCAAGGATCAGCCTATACCAAAATGATTATTTTTTTTTTTGTCACACTAAAGTTATGGATATGTGGATATCATTTGTTTAGCATCTGCATCCTTCCGCGTGGTGACATCCTACATAAATAAAACATTAGTTTTCACTGTTATGCTGATGCTACCCAACTATACACGCCTTTAGAAATAACTAATCCACACACTTGCTGTGACCTAATTTTGAGATTAACATCAGAATTCTGATTTTAAAGTTTTCTTCATTGGCCCTAATCCTCTTCCGTAGAAATTAAACAGGGCCGGACGTTTTCACTCCTAAATTTGTCAAAGTCCTGGAGTTTGTAGTTATTATTATTTTTAATTTTTTTTTGACAAAGACTGTTTTGGAACACTTTACACACTACACTGGCCCTAATCCTTTTCCACACAAATTTGAATGAAACGAAACAGCATAAACACATTTAACAGGATTTTTTTTTTTTTTGTATAATCTTTTCACGTTTTAATAACCCATTCAGAAATAGAGGTAAGATCTTAAAGCCCGAGTCCTCACAAATAAAATATGAAATTTCGGGTGTGCTTCGGGCTCGGGCCGGGTCGGGCTGGATTTTTCAGCCCGATCTTACCTCTATTCAGAAATACTTTCATTATTATTTTGCCACTTTTACACTCACCGTTACCATTAAGGGATTCAATGATGTGAATTTCAGAGCATACCTTTGCCATTTTGCCAGGCGGTGTACCAGGACAAGCTGAGGAAAGACGTGAAGAAAATTATCGCAGTGGCCACAGTTCCATTTCTGAGCCTCATCTCATTTCAGCGAAGCCTCGCTCGTGTCGCCGCCGTCCTCTCTCCCCGAATGTGCCCCCACCCCGCCACCACCACAATCTGACGAGTGTACGGTGACGAGTCAGCGATCTTCCGCGTCGAGGTGGTTTACATGTCTGGTTAATACGGAGTGGGGGGTAGTTAGCTGCCGGTGCGGTCCATTTCTGGAGGGGATGGGGGGGGGGGGCGGCTCTGTTAATAAGAGTCACAAGCAGGAAGAAGCATTTCGACTTCGGGTTCTTTTGGATGATGTTGGTGGACCCTTCGTGATAGCCTTCAGGCGACGCCTCGAAATCACGTCAATTCCGCCACCACGAGCAACAGATGAGAAAACCCCGAAACGAGCTTCAGTACAAGCAGTTCAAGTGCAGTTACATCCCCGGCTTCAAGTAAATCCTTTTCGGTTCTTTTGGTTTGCTTTCCAAGACGCCAAGCTAACATTAATGGGCAACTGCTGCGCACAATTGCCAAAATAACACCAAAATCACTCCTTTCAACGTGTGTCCAAATCTTTCGTCGTGAAACGCCTCAATATGTTCAATTCCACATGCACGTTGACGCGCGTATTTCCCAAAACCTAAACTGTTCCTACGTGTCAATATTTTTTGTGAACACACTTGCTTCCGGTGTAACATTTCAAAATAAAGTAGTTCTTGTAGTTCCGTCCAGTGAATGTTTAAAACTTTTTCCACCCTGAAGGTGACCTGTAACTTATAACAACACAAATGAAATATTGTTTTGGGGGTATTTTCAAGAAGGCAAGTACAAACAAATAAGTGAAACAATTACTGTATTCTAGGCAAGGCAAAATGTATTTATAAAGCACGAAGCAAAGGCAAAGCAAAGAGAACAAAAACAGCCCATGTAAATTACTACAAGAATGTATATTAACATGTAAACATATTTACAAACAAAAGATGTAAAGACATTCAAAAGCACAAGAAAGAAAAAAAGTAGCTTTCTTTTACGAAAATACTTTATAGTGAAGTTGATTTTAAAAATGTATGTGTATGTGTGTGTGTGTGGGGGGGGGGTCATTTTTTCCCCTGTATTTTAAGACATCAATACTTGGGGCTGACTTCACTTCTATTGGCAACTTATTCTATTTACATGGGCAGAACAACTAACTGCCACTTCACCATGTTTGCTTTGAAACCTGGGCTCCACTATTTGTCCTGAGTTTGCACTGTAGTTGCAGTGCTGTGCACACCGTCTTATTACTGGGATGAAGCTGTGTTGTCTGAAGTGGTTGAATTCAAACTGAAATTAAACGGGAGTCAACATACGCCTGACACAATTTAAAGTGCCTCTGATTAATCTGAAATGAAGATGTGTTGTTCTAGTAAACTCTTCTTCTTGCTGAACTCTTGCTGATAGATTAATTTTAAAAGCCGAGGATGCGTGAAAAGCTGAGAATGCGGAAAAAGTAGACCAAGAGTAATGGTTTCGGGGGAAAAAAAAACCCCGAATTGCAACAAGGACAACTGGCAATGCAGAATAATCACGGCAGTGTTGTTCATCTTCTGCTGCACTTAAAAACTCAGTTGATTAAGATCCGCCGCCACTGGAGTCACATGCACAATCCAATCCAAAGCTAATCAAAAGTATTCACTTTTCTTATGTATTGAGGAAGCTATTTTTTGGCGGGTGTTGTAAACTGCGTGGACAGATACGTCGCAGCGTAATTATGCTGCAAGTTGCACAAAAACACAAAATCAACAACAGAGCAAAAGCATTTAAAATCATTGAATGCATTTCTTTTTACATGGTTTCGATACAAAGGCACATACAATGTCTTCATAAACCAAACCACACAAGGCTGTGGCAGACTCAGGGTGGATTGCTGGCCTGAAAAAAGTTTGGCAGCAGCTCAGGTTATGTAACCTGTGGATTCAGATGGCAACAGCAGCCCCGCTACCTCCAGCAGCGAAGGATCCCAACCAATTATTATCAAAGCCCCGCAGCACAAAGTTCAACAGTCCAAAACCTTCGCCCCTGAGCAGTCAGTCCAGAAATAGGCTATTTAATCGAGGAACATGATATGGAGGACGCATGTAAGGAAGAAGATCAAGGTTTCTGTGACAGAGGACCCCCTCAGTGCTGGCCTTGGAACCCCTTCTGGTTCTTCAGCATCCCTTCCTCCTGGTTTCCGGTCCAGTTGCTTACATTCTAGTCTCCTTCACCATGGCTTGATAATTTTGAACCAATTTGACAGACTTGGATTTATGACCCTTATACAGTATGCAGAGGTAGAGTATATGTAATTGTTTTGTTTTTTTTCTAGGCTGACATTATGCTGTAGGAAGCAGCAGGACTATTAAAAAGGGGAAGCTTTGAAGTATTCCTCCAGCGGAATGAGCGATGTGCCTCCAGTCCAGTCCTGCAACCACACTTGGATCAGCTCCAGCTTCATGAAGAACCACTTGTGTCCCACAGGCCACTTTGCCATCACGGGATGCCTGGAATAGAGAAAGAAAGTGACATTTAGTTTCATCTTAAGTAAATTGATATTTCTGGCAACTTTTACTCCACTACTTTGTCTAAAGAAAATGTGTACGTTTACTCCGATACATTTCCCTAACCATCTCTGTTAATCATGACTTCAAAATAAAATCACAAGAACTTGTTCGCACACAAAGCGAAAGAATTGTCCTGCCTGTCCACAATTTACCCTATGTGGAGCATTGAAAAGATGAAAGCACCAGCTGCTGACTCTGTTTGTTCACACATCTCCAGCTCAGATGATGACCATCATTACTACAATTGTGAACTCTGGGGGTGTGATAGATAGACATTACCCAATTATACACACAGCGTGTTGAAAGTGATCATTCACAGCAGTGGGTGGGCAACTCAGGTCCTCGAGGGCCTCTGTCCTGCACGTTTTATATATCTCTTCCTCCAACGCACGTGATTCAATTCGATTGATTTATCAGCTCATCAGCAAACTGCAGAGGCTTGATAACGAGCTTGATCATTTGAATCATGTATTATACTGCCCCCTGGTGGCCAAGATGCACAAACCACGAGAATCCACAAGATAAATAATTTATGATGCACAAACTCTTCAATTCTTTACATTGTATTCAATTATGTATTTGTTGTATTTTGTATAAAGGTAAATACTATAGAGTACTATTTCTGTCATTAAAAACCAAGTTAGAACATTTTGTGTTGTTTTTCCTTTGGGGCGGCTAGAATGAATTATGGCATTTCCATTCATTTCAAAGGAGGCGAATGATTAGATACGAGTGTTTTGAGTCAAGAAAGCATTGTATTTTAAGAGTGCTCACTAGTTACCTGGAGAACATGGCCTCCTTGGCGAAGGCGAGCTCCTCTGGCGTCACGTCTACCATCTTGCCTGTAAGGGTGAGTCGAGCACATCTCGGGTCCTCTGGGTCATATATCATTTGTCTGGAGAGAGAACGTTACAGTACAATCTAAGGAGGAACAATACAAGAGCTCTGGAATACTGCACTCTACTCTATACTGCACAAATTATAATGTGTGTGTATATGTGGTCAAAGTACAGTAAACTACAGAAAATTAAAGTAACCTATAATGATGTTGGGAGACTGTTACTCAAAAGGACTCTAGCTAGATGGACTGGTACAAGTGGAATGACGTGCAAGAGTCAATCAGTACTTTACAGGCCAGTCGAGGAAATTAAATGTACATAAAACCCCTTCGAGTCCACGGTCCTGCTATTTCACAGAGTTGTTTTTTTTAAAAATACAGTTACGGTAATGATGATACTGATGACATCTTGTGACCCCTGTCAGTCATTCAAGTTGCCCATCCCTGCAGTATATTTTTGAAATACTTATCTTGTCACTGTTGTTTCTAACTGCAATCATATCAGAGGTGGGTCAGCGTGAGCTTGCCTGCAGAAATCACTCTCAGCCTCAGAGAAAGTGATGGAAGCGTAGGGGTTCATTTTCAGGTCAGACACCGTGTTGTCCATGGGCGTCACATAAAAGTAGATGACCCCTGTGCTGTTGTCCAGTGGTCCATCACTGATGGAGAAAATATTCCCAAAGGGGAGACCTTTGATCTAGAAAAAAAAAAACAGAGAAAAAAATCCATCAAGCCTAACTCATTATAACTATGGACAGTTATCTTGACTTTACAGGATGTGTGTAGAGCGAATGTTATTGCTCTGTTCTTAGCATGTCATCCGTTGTGAAGTGTCACTTGATTGACAAACAGGGCAGACAGTCATACGCCTGTTGCATGCCTCAACGCGTTATTTGGGTTCATGCAGTTATGCAGGTACATTAATACGAATTGTACATATAAAGAATTCTATGTTTAGCGATTGAAAATAAATAAACACAGTTGCCATATCATTTGTACATGCTCATTTTAAAAGTACCTCGCATGCTGAAAAAGTGTGGGCACCCCTGCTTTTGACCCAATGAAAGTTAGTTCTTCGAGTCCAATTTTTACTTGGGGGAGGGGGGGGGGAATCGATTTTTCATCTAAATCCAACAGTCACGTTCGAACCCCCGGTAATTGTACCATGAGTAATCACTTGATAGAAAATTGTAAGAGGTCTAGTACAACGTCTCTGTGGCGCAATCGGTTAGCGCGTTCGGCTGTTAACCGAAAGGTTGGTGGTTCGAGCCCACCCAGGGACGAAGAGTTTTTAAACGACGTGACAATAATATTCGGGTTTTAATCGAACGCCATTTCGTGAAGTGATATTCGTCACAAATTGTGGATTTTGTATCTTGAATGACACCGGGTGGTTGTACTACCTTGTCTTGGCTGGATATTGTGGCCAGGGAGCCCCAGTCGCTGCTGTGAGCGATGTATCTGGCCGTTCTCGCAGTCTCCTGATGGGGTGGAGGCCCGCCGCCCGCCACCTTAACCTTCTCCGTCCGATAGGAGAAGAGGCGAGCGGGACGCTGAGCCACCGTACTGGAGTCGCCCTCGGGCTGCACTCGTTCCCCGGGATTCTTGATTAAGCCAGCCGGGTACGCCTGCTTCCACAGCCCGCCGCCTTCCACCAGCAAGGCCGGGGCGACCTCCTCTGACAGGTCGGCGTCCTCCACCGCATCATTGGAGGAGACTGCCCAGGAGACGGAGTTCCTCAGAGTATAGCCCGTACATGCGGTCAGAATGTTGGCCAACACTGGCAGGGTAAAGTAAAAAGTGCGCCTCATGAGTTCTGTTCAGCAATGGCTGCCTTCAAGAGACAATTTACGTGCGTACATGCGAGCGTTTCATAATCAGCAGCTGACCCCTGTTGGCATGGTAGGGTACTACATACACCCGTAGAAAAAAGGCCAACAATTGAGGAAAGCCGGAAAGTCAATGAATAAAAGAATGCTGAAGCCATTAATATGGTTTCAGAGTCTTATCGCATTGTATAACCAGTGACAATGAACATGTTTATTATTCAGCTTTGCTATAAGTAACAGTGAAGTCACTTCCAGAAATATTGTTTATTTCAAAGTGTTGAAGAGGCAATTCATGAGTTTATTGTGAAAATAACACGAAAACTTTACAGTATATTACAGATCAATACACAAACCTAGGGATAGAATTACAAATGGATTAAACATCTTAAACCCTGTCGTCCGTGAAGGTGTAGTTTGCCCATAGCAAGGGTGAAGAATTGCTTTCCTATATCAGTCTTCAGACTACATTAAAGGAATGCAACAATCGAACAAATTTTTATTATTATACATGACGATCAGCTGTTGGTTAAATGTTTTTGGGGCTTATATAAATTACTCTGAGGACTTTAATGTGCTTTTGGAACCGCTTGACTGTCCTGTCCAAATTCTTTGATGGTGTGCAAGTCGTCGACAAGACTGTATTTTCCCTATCCTAGTGTTTACAGTTCTTTGCAGTGGCTTTGTGCGAAACCTGGTACTAGGTTACAGGGCCCGATTCACATAAATAATTAAAGGGGACAGATCATGAAAAATGGACTTAATAATAGTTGAGTCTCTGAAGTGCCTGCCTGTCCACTAAGTTTGAAATTCAACAAGTACATAAATCTTTTTCGAGCTGTCTATTTTTGAAATGTATCTCTGACTAAGCTCGCCTATTTTATATAACACCGCCCTCACAAAGAGTTTGGAATATGCGCAGATCCGCATACCAAAAGTGTATTTCCGTGACTTAAGAGATGAAGTGCTGCCTCCACATGCGAAAACACAATCCATGCTTTTACTGTTGTCGTGGCTTCGCAGTTCACACTCGCTTATTTAGACTTTGGTCAAAGTAGTCTTCCCAGGCTTTGCCCCCATTCGTCCAAGTATCGTAAACCACTCTCACCTTAGCACACCCTGCGGAAGTGACTTCCCATTCAAAACAGGCTAATTTTCCATTTCAGCCTTGAAAAAGACTGATAAGTATGCTCTGAACCTTGGGGTACTGACACCCCCCCCCCAAAACAAGATGTTTTAAATTGTGAAAAACATAAGTTGTGTTTGGCTCCTTAGTCCATGGTCTTGTCACTCCACGCCATGGACTTCCTCTTGGCCAGTTCCATCCAGGAGGGCTGAGCATTGTCGGGCATGGACCTCAGGATGGGTGACGAGGAAGGCGACGGAGAAGACCCTAGGTTTTTGCGCATCCATTTCTCCTCTCGAGGTCTGTCAGGAACTCGGGCAGGGCTCTGGGACTCTGGAAGAAAACAATGTTATCTGGCTGCGACATTTGATTTGGGAAGTGGATGAAGGTAGCCCACGCACCTGGAAGTTTGAACCCTTCTCTTCCCTCAGGTTTTGAGTCTTTGCTTTGTGTGCGGGGTTCATTCGATGTCTTGGTTTCCAGTTGCGCTTTCCTCAACTCTACCTGATGAAGATCAGAGATCATAAAAACAGATACCGTATTTTCCGCACTATAAGGCGCACCGAAAAGCATTCAATTTTCTCAAAAGCCGACATTGCGCCTTATAATCCGATGTGCCTTCCATATGGATCAATATTCAAATTTCTTGGACGTAGTATTTTAAATGTTCTGTAAAGCACTTTGTTACAGCTGAAGCGGTTGTGAAAGCTCTATATAAATAAAGCTGTATTGTATTGTATTCTCGTTAGTGTAGCTCCATCCAGTGGATGCATAACGCAACCGCAGCTACTGGTGTAGCTTCTATGCGCCTTATAATGCGGTGCACCCTATATATGAAAACAGTTTTAAAATAGGACATTCATTGAAGGTGCAGCGTATACTCCGAAGTGCCTTATAGTGCGGAAAATACGGTAACAGAAATAGGGATGAGGATGTCGCCGAAGCAGTGTTGGGAAGTAACAAAGTACAAATACTTTACTGCACTTAAGCGGGTATTTAAACTTATTTTTGTGACAACTTTCTACTTCTACTCCCTATGTTTGAAAACAGATATCTGTAGTTTCTCCAAATGTATTTTTCAAAATGGGCATGCTATTTCCAACCTCAACAAAAACTAAAGGTGGTTGTGATCTTGATTGAGTGATTTGTATCTTGGAGACTGAAAAGGCGGAAAAAACCGGGACAGCAGCGACGTGGAGCAATGTGAACTCGGGTTGCCTTAACAACTATAACGGCAAAAGATTTGGAGAAGCGGAAAAGTCCCCATCCATGGCCTTATTTAAGAAAATGTTGTTGTAATGTTGGCTACTTGTCAGCTATGATGAGTCATTTTGCCAGTTCTGAATGGAAGATGGTTAAAAAAAGAAGTACGAACCCCCTTTGTCCCAGATGGACAACACCACTCTGCATGTCTCTCCAAAAACGCAGCCTTCTCGCTGACGGATCCAGCCCAAGCGCTGTGCTTGGCCAGCAGCGAGGGGCTCTCCTTTTCCTGCACTGTCCATTTCCCTTCGTCCACTGCAGGTGTTGTATATTTGGGCTGCTGTGCTATAGCGTGAAGACCTCGGTGGCTCCAAGGTGGCGGATGCTGCTCTGAGGCCTGATAAGACCGCGTTAGTGACTGAGTGACAGTAGACCCTGCTCCAAATGGAGATGGGCTATCCGACAGGGGAGCAGAGCGCGATGGAGATTGGGTCATCCATACATTTGTTGTCGAGGTCGGCTGACTTGTATTTACATGTGCTGGTGGCACTTCCGGTTCCTTCCATGTGTTTATTGCCTTTTTGGGTGATTCGATGTGCTCCATCATCCCTTTGCCGCCTTCGGGTTCAGATCTTTCACATTCTGGTGATCTCATAGTCTGAGATTTCACATGTAATATCTCACCGAGGTTTGGTGTCTGCGCTGTTGGTTGTGGAGCGGTACTCGTAAAATCCTTGGGAAATCTTCTTGCAAAAAGCTGGTGGAGGCTTCTGGTCTTTTCCATCGCCAGGCTTACCCAGGATAGCTCAGGCGAAGCCGTTTGCGGGCTGGATTGAAGCTCCTGAGACTGATGTAAGAAGGTTGTTTGGACGTCTGTGGGTAAGGTGGGAGCCTCAAAGATAGATGGAGGGCTTGGCTTGGCTGGGAGGGCTGAGTCTGTGAGGCAAAAAAAAAAAAAAGGAAGCGCATATTTTAAGTGTGAGGCATCCTTAATTAGCCTCACAGTTGGTGTCTGTGCAATGACAATTAAAAATACAAAAATAGTTTCCGCTCAGTGGTAAATTATATTTCACCCACGGTTTGGAGTAGTAGTACAGATGAATTAAAAATGAAATAAAAAATTATATAACTTTTTTTTTTTTTTTTTAATCCAAAGGGCACAAAATAGGATTTTGGTGATTTGGCCCCCTAAAACAAACAAGCCTATGAACTCACCTGTCTGTGTGAAATCTCCAGCAGTGGCATTTTTGGACAGGCTTTCACTGTCTTTACTTTGTTGACTTTTCAGTCCATCACTTGGCTCCTCAGTCGACGGCTTCCTTGACTGACGCCTAGAAGATCCATCTGACCAAAATCTGATGGAATTAGAAGTGGAGCGGAGTTTAAACCCGAACATGGTCTTTCCTTCTTCTTCTTTGACTTCCACCTTTGTTGCCACCACGGGCAAGTCCGTCGCTTCCTGGCTGCTCTCCACTTCCTCCGATGCGACAGCATCCACGTTTTTCGCCGATTCCATATTTTTTGCACTATCCCGCCTTCCCCACGGAAGACCCGAGCTTTTCTGCTCCTGCCTAAATCTTCCCGCTGTAAAAGATCTTCCTCCAGGGTGCAGATCTTTACACTGCTCCCTTTCCTTCAGGCGTAACGTTACATCTTCAACCGGTCCTCCTGACTTGTGTCTGAACCCCGCCTGCCCCATGACTCCCACAAAACTGCCTGATCGGGGTCTGTCTTCGATGCGGCTCTTGGCAGAGCTAATGGAGAAATGGAAGGATCCGGATCCGGGTCTTTTTAGTCCTCTTACGCTGTCTACTTCGGTTTCATCCTGCGGACAAATGGGTAAGGACACCGCTGATGCACAGCTATCGGAAAGCTGGCTGCAGGAGACGATTTCGCTCTTATCGAGGATCTTGACTTCAACCCCAGATTCTTCCGAGCTGTCCATTGCGTCTTTCGCTTCGAAGAATGGACGCGGTCTGTGGCTAGACATCACAAAGGAACGTCTCTGAAGTTTCACTTGAAGCTCCTGGGAGGACACAGGAGAGAGTCTGCCAGGTAAGACACGGTCCAGAGTGGGGTCCAATGAGAACACTTCCAGCTGGGTGGCTTTAGGCAATGATTGTTGGGACGCATTGATTCGAGGTTGTTCTTCCTCTTGTATCACTTCCTCACTCGCGTGTTCGTCTGTCACAGGTTCAGGATGGTTGTTCATGTCATACACCTTCGCGTCAGGCCGCTAAAATGGACAACAGTGTTTGTAAGAATAAACAGCTGTCTTCAGAATAACCGAGTCCAGTAACACGCTGATATTTTAGGGCGAATGAGTATCGAGATCTGCAGCACATAGTGAAAAAAAAAAAGAGTTCTTAATACCTTCCATGAATGTTTACACAGGGTGAGCCAAAATGATTGCAATCCATACTACGGCTGATAAAATTGTTTTTAGTAATTCTATGTATCTCTTTTTTTCCACATTATTCTAAAGGAAGGGATAACAAAAGGAAAGCTTGATGGCTTTTTCTTGTATGTGGTCTGGACAACTGAGCGGAGAATTCTTTTGAGTGGATTTGAGTGAATACCGATTTTCAGAACAGCTAAGTCAAATTTGCACAGGTGATGTTTTGAATGAAGTTCAATTTCAGTTGTTACCTCGACAAAACTGGGTCAGTAAGTTTAAGACCAAAGGAACTGCTCAGAACCTGAGCTCTGAAGCTGACAGGGTTCAAACTGGATGATATTTAAGTGTTTGGGCTGGGGTCGGGGGGGGGGCTTTCTCGATGATTTGTGGTTCTTAGATGAAGCTCATTCTCTGCTCCGTGGTCATGTGAACAGAAAAAATGGTCTGTTCTGTGATATTGACAATTTTACACACCGCAGGCTGGAGTGTCTCGGCCCCAAGGTGGACATCTGGAGCATATTCGGAAGAGGTAAAGGATCAAATCTAGACCACATGGGCAAAAGAGCTCAAATCTTTAGGACTGAATTGTTGTCCAATCAAATTCATTTGCATCACAAATGAAGCATGATCAATTGTAATCAATTGTATATAATTGTACAATCTTAGATGGATTGTAATCATTGTGGCGCACCTTGTAATTGCCTATAATAATAGTGTAAACCGTAAATACACAACAAACTATATTCCAAAAACACTTAATTATCGTTTCAAACTTTTTGTGCGAGCGGTGTTTCCTATCTTGAAAAACTCATAAGCCACCACTATATTTAACATTGCGGAAATAATACAGTATTGCAGAAGGTGGCAAAGGTGGTCACTCACTTCAGCCACCCTCCTCTTGGTGCTGGCCCTCTGATTCCGGGGCTTGACGGACATGCGGTGTCTGGCGGCGGACGTGTCCAAAGAAGGGGTAAACTGTGCCGGAGTGCTGAAGTCCAACGGGGACTCGCAAGGTAAAGTGATGGTGGGGCCAGGCGGGATGAACGTCGGGGACAGCGTGGTGGCGGCTCCAGATTTGGAAGCTGGAGGTTTGAAGATGGGGGAGAGTGGACATGAATTTGGCTGGGATCGCACCTGCAAAGACAAACACAACAAAATATTGTCCGTGGTAATATCTTCCATGTTATAAAATGCTAATTGCTAGGGGTTTTATTGCAACGGATTAACTACAGTAGATGTCAAGCTTTCTTGAGCTTCATAAAAGACGACGTTTTGATATAGAACCTGTCTCTCATTAAATTACGACGGTGTACTTCAAGAGCTGTTGGATGAGGGCAGTTTGAATGAATGAAATGAACTGGGAATATTGGACAGTCACTCTAAAATTAGAAGTGAGGTGCATCGCCATTGTGGCTTCCTGTTGCATTACAACTGGCATTTCCATTAAGACTAGATTATTGATTTGGGGTTTTACTATGGGCTGTGGTTCAATTATTTTGATTATACTTGGCTGACAGTTGAGAAGGTTGAAAAAAAAGTGACGCATGAAGTAAATTTGTGACACGACTTTATTTTTGCATTACAATGTTGGCCTGTTAGCAGTGCTAATGCTAGCTTTGTATTGCATGCCCTCCTATTTTGTTGAAGCCGGGCCATTTAAAATGACGTTTTATTGATTTGATGTCTTGTGGTCAACTGCTTTTTACACTTGTATAACAGTTAAATGGTACTTAAAACAATTCATGGTATCTGTTGTTTTTATTCACCTTCCTGAGGGCTCCGTGGGTTGGGACATCCACGGTAGAAAATTCTGGGCTCTTGTGAGGAGGAAGGCGCTCCTTGGAGTGGCTGCCCTCATCCTCTTGCCGCCTGATTGTCAGAACGAGAGGAGGCGGTCCCAGATGCATCTTCTGCTGCTGAAGCTTCATCTGTGAAAACACAGCATCTCTTGAGTTGCGGCCTCAGTTTGGAAAAATAAATGAATATTATCTCCCTTCATTCCTGTACCTTACCTGCAAAGCTTTGATTTTGCTGTGAACATTCTCTTGCGATAACACCCTGACGGGATCACTGTCGTCGTCGTCGGTCTGCACCTGGTCGGCCCAGAAGATGCTGTCGTGGGAAAGCGCTCGGGATCCCATAATTCCTTGGGGGTATCTGAAAAATGATACCCCAGTTGATGAGACAACACCCAGCTATTTTCTTTCCTGTTCACCATCTCAGTTAATAATTGACAAGAAGGATTTCATGGACTTTATCCAGCTCCATGCCATTTAGTTGACGACATAGATTAATATTGACAACATACGTACGCCAAGTCTTCTTCGGATCCCAGCGTCTTCCCTGCAAGGATGTCACTGGCCGACTGGCTGAACTTGGTGCTGAAATCCTCTCCTGCTCGCTTGCTTCTCACAAACAGTCGAGTCCTCAGCGACTTAATTCTGGACTTTAGTGGTCCTAAAACACACGCGCACATCTTTTAGAATGTAAAAAGTGACAGGTGATAGCCAATGGACATGTCATTGTTTGCGCACAAATATTGTAGTTGGTTCTCTGGAGTCCATGTCCAATATTCAACAATCATAAAGTAAACTGTATGAACGAGACATACCGTAGCAAGAAGAGACACTTCAACAATTTTGAGAGTGACAAAACAAGATGTCACAGAATGGTTAGTTATGAACCTTATGTCACTTTGAGCTCCTTTTTTTTTTGTTTTTGTGTCCTTTTCAGGCTATGGAGGCGAAGGTTTCATGACAGATTTTCGTTTCCTATGGCGGCAACGTAACCCAAATTTGTTTGCAAATCGGACTGTCCCGTCGTCTGCCAATAGTCGCTAATGCGGTAGTGAAGTCATGATTACAGGAAATGTTTGGATGAAAAAGAAACATAAAACAATCGACTGTTTTATGAGCCGTTTATCAGACGCTTGGGCTGACAGTGCTCTCAACTCCTCTGCAGATTAAACAAAAATCCAACATTTATCTTTGGATGCAAAAAGGTTTGCTTTCTGAATCATTTTCTGACTTGGACAAGTTACGACTTGCTGATGTGTTCACAGCTGATGGATGGCCAGGCTCTCGAGAGAACCACCTTTTTGTATGGAAGCAATTAAAAAGACACTTCTTCCCCTTGATGCATGTGTGCCATCTTTGATAGATTGCTCAATAATCTCACCTGAAGTATCCTCGGCGCTCTCCTCTGTATCCACAGAGAGGGCCTCCATTTGTCTGCCTGGTACAAAGTGGTTGGCACAAAAGCACAAATGACCAGAGGCAACCGGGACGAGTTCCCCGTTGTTTCCTGGGTAACGATGTATATTATTGTTTGCGCATAAGCAAGCTGCGCAATAAGGCTCGAGATTTGAAACAAAGACTGGAGGTTCAAAGGTTTATTGGTTTTATCAGGAACGGGACCAACCTTTGCTGTTAGAGGGTGGGGCGCCGTGCACCCTTTTGTCCTTTTAACAAGATGACTGTCCGCTCACCGGACACTTCATTAGGTATACCTGCAGACGAGATTGAATCAAAGTAAGATTTTTAAATAACACTGGTCAACAGCATGTTTTAATCAGAGATGGCTTCCATATTTTTGACCCCGATTTCAAACTTGTCTTGACTTGTTTTCCTAACATGTCAAGTTTTTGAGATATTTTCATTTTTTGTTTTTAAGTGTGAACGATAAAAAGCTTGCACGATTCGGATTTTACCATGTGGTCTAATTTATAGCTATGACGTTCTAGAAAAAAAATTCCACCTGTAGCTGAAAGTCACCCTTCCATCAAATATATATTAAATACTAAATACATATTACCATTCTGCATATTATTTCTTACTATTTATTTATGATACGTATGCACAGAAAGACCCAGTAAAGTGAATTCAGAGATTTGTTTCATCATAAACGACACATAGTATTTGAATATCATTTCTGAAAACATGCAAACACTGAAAACTATTCAACTTAATTTGGCTGAGTTGTGTTGTAACGCCACAATATTTTACACCAATTCCATTTTTCAGTTTTTTTCCCCTTAAAATGGCACACCACATGACACTTTGGATCCCAGCATGAGTTGCATTTGACATCCTTTGTCACATCTGACACAACTGTGAGATGCGGTTAGTTAGCTAGCCATGCCAACACAATGAAAATGCATTTTTGTGCATGACAGCCCACTGGCATTGCAACTTTAGAGTGCCTCATTGTAAGCCAAGAGTGCACACATGCCACCCAGGGAACAGCTACAAAGAAGAAAAAAAAAGAAAAGAGGAAGTCCAACTAGACAGGCAGTGTGTGGATCGAGGCTTCAGGCTGACGCATCTGCTTTAGAGCACCTAGTTGTTAGCCATGAGTGCACAAACATCACAGAGACAAGGCAAATAATTGGGTAGTGGTGTTTGTGTGTGTGTGTGGGGGGGGGGGGGGTATGAGTCTGGCCTAAAAGCCAATGTGTGGACAGGGGCTTTGTGGAAAAGCTCACCGACGATCCGTTGGAATATATTCCTACCACTGGAAGCTTTAAGCGGCTATATTTTCCAGGCTCAAACATAGTTATGTGAAGTCATAAGATGCTGGACCAAGTAACATTCATTCGTTCTTGTCCTAACGTCGTGGTGTCAACAAGTTCTGTGAATATGACCCTGGCAACTAAAAACAGCTTGATGTTTCGTTATTTTGAAACCTCTTTTTATACTCTATCCTTGACTTTTTTTAACAACTTAAATTCGGCAGTACTCTTGTGGTATGTCAAATTTAGAAGCCGTGACATTTCATAAATTAGCGTTTTTTTTAATGTTATATGGTGGTGGCAGGTTGATCCCGGAGCAGACTAACTAAGTCTGCTTCCATTCAGACATTTTCACTCTTCGAGGAACTCCTGTATTTATCAGGAGCTAAAATTGTCCAGCTGAAACACCGATGCAACCCTGCTTCGCTTGGAAGTCACTCTGGCTCATTTCTGTGCTTTCTTGCTGCATGCATCACACACTTGCTCTAGCTTGGACAGCCTGGCGGTAAGTGCTGTTGTCAACAAAGTGCCCTCGTATCACGATGAAGACGAGATGTGTCAGCTTGCAAAAGCAAAGTCCAGACTGCACCTCTCATGTCAGCAGCTCGCTCTTGTTTTGACAAACACATGACCCGGAGGAAAAGCGATCTTAAATTTCATTTGTGGATGATAACAAACAAGGCTGATGCACCTGCATGAAGCAAGAAGAAATTTTTGGGAGCCTTAAATAAAAAAAGATCATCTCAATGACAGACTTCATTTGTCACAGCGGACCCCTCCTCCCCCTAAAAAAAAAAAAAAAGAATCAAGTACCTCAACACACCACCAGCAGGTCGACTCGGGACCCCCTCAGGTGTCTGTTGTCCCCCAAATTGTCCTGTCAGCGTCCTGTGCTGTTTGAACTTGCAGGCTTGTCGACCACATCTGCAGAGAGGCAGGAGGAGGAGGAGGGAAGGTGGAGTGAGTGGAAGAGAGAGAGAGAGAGAGGGAGAAGGTCACTCCGTGGCGGGACAAGCACATGCACAAAAAGAAAAGAGGGCAGAATAGAATGAGACAGAGGAGGGAGGGCGTGTGAGAGAGAGGACGAGAGATACTCTATTACAGGAGTAGCACACTGTGGCCTTCTGCGCTAAGCTCCTTATAAAACACTAACCTGATTTTGGGCCCAGAAATGAGAGAAAAGGAGGGAGGGGAGTGGAGGGATGGCGTGGGGGGAAGGGGAGGGGAAAATGAAAGCTGTACAGTACTTGGAAACAGGACAACAATGAATGTTCTCACTCTCTCGTAAAGGGGAATTTAAAAAAGGTGATAAAATGGTCACTTTGTGTATCCAAAATGTCAACACATTCTCACCCATAAATATAACTTTTTTTTTTACTGTAGGCTATATCTGGGTTGTGAGAGGCCTACTCTATTACTGAGCCATGCTGCCCCAGAGATGCATTTTTTAAAATGCAATTCTTGAAAAACGCATTGACAAAATACATATATATATATATATATATATATATATATATATATATATATATATATATATATATATATATATATATATTATATATATATATTTTTTTTTTTTTTTTTTTTTTTTTTATATTTTTTTAAA
>CAAKHF010002957.1:37176-55851 GCA_901007745.1 Hippocampus kuda
TGTGTGTGTGTGTGTGTGTGTGTGTGTGTGTGTGTGTGTGTGTGTGTGTGTGGATGAAAAAACTCAGTCAAATTGCATGCCTACCTGTGAAGGTGAGGGGATTTCAATACTGATGTCGAGTCGTGTTCTGGGATGTTTGGGCGTTTGACTGCATGCTTCATGATCGTTGCTTGTTCCTGGAACTGATGCGCTGGTAGACTGAGGATGTTCAATGGAGCCAGGCGATACATCTTGGATATGTGGTGTCTTTTCCTGATGTTTGTTGTCACCAGCATCTATGATGTACATATTACTTTTTTTTTTAAGTTTAAAACATTAACAGTGAATACGGTACATCAACTGAAGCACAAAGATACCAACCTTTGCTGGTGGATGCATGACTGAGCAACATCTCTTTGATGGAGCGTGTCCGAAGCCCATTGACATTGTTGTGAGCAGAGTGACTTCCCTCAAGAAGCTGGACCTGGATGCCCAGGCCTCGAAGGTCCTGCACTGGCAACTTCATAGCGTGGAACATCTTGATGACTGTCGCTGCAATCAGCTGGCCGCTGTCAGTGGACTGTGCTAGCAGCACAGTCCTAGACGAAGGATGAGATCGGAAAGAGATGAATACATGACAACGTAACGAAAAAGTCATTTTAAATACTGCCACTACATAATGAAATAAACTATGCGGGCAACTCCCACTTACTTGGCAAAGTTATCGCAAATGCCATGGCCACCGTATTTCGCTGTCTCCTGGGGTGCGCCCTCCTTGCGGACCATGACCTTGAGCGTCACTCTGCGACCTTGCAACCCAGCTTCATGTAGACGTCGCTGCACCTCCATGGACAGGCTGGACAGGAAAGACTCTGCCTCAGCAACCTGAAAGATCAATAAGGAAAAGATGTGAGTAACGTACTGCACACCACTGGAAACTACAACTGCTATAATACTTTGGATGTGTAAAAGGTGATTTAATTTTTCATAATTGGGTAATTTTGACAAATCATGTCACAGAAATGTTATTGAGACGCATCATTTTAAATTGAGAAAAAAAAAACTGTAAAACTTGTCTCCTTTGAATGTATTTCTCGATGACACTGCATATCAAAAGTGATCATTGCTTTCATTGGAAAGACAGAATTTTTCAATTGGTTCTCATTGTGCACTGACACCAACTAAAGTGACCAGTGAGTGTCAGTCTTACCTTTTTAAAACGTATATTGTAGTTCATCTCTGCCGACACGGACTTCCTTTCCTTCTCGTAGCGGACAGGTCGGTCATCGAGACCCCTGCAGAAACGGTACAACGTTTGTCCCGATCGTGGTCCAAACTTCTTCTGTAGCTGAGTGAGAGAAACGTGACGCAGGTCCCCGCATGACTTGACCCCAATAGCGGCCAGCTTTCTGCCCATGACAGGCCCCACACCTGAAAAGAAAAAAACGCAATTACAATGCCTTATGCAAGCTGGGAGTGCAAGTTATATTCTCAATCAACATGATGTACTGGATGTACCTGGTAAGCTGGTCACTGGCAGGTCCCTGATAAAATCGTCCACTTCCTCTGACTTTAAGAAGTACTGCCCATCGGGCTTGGCCTTGCGTGTCGAAAGTCTAGCCAACAAGATGTTGGACCCTAAACAAGTTGAAGAGTAAGATTGAATTCTAAATGCTTGCTTCAATTGACACATTAAAACACAAACTCACCCATGCCAATTGAAGCGCAGCATCCCGTTTTTCCCTTGATGTCTGTTCTGATGGCTTTGGATATATCCTCAGGGTCGACACCCAACTCGGCTATGAGAGCAGAGGCGTCGAGCAGGACTTCATCACAGCTCAGAGCCTCGATGTCGTGAGTGTAACTGCAACCGAACACAATAAGAACATGTCCACTGTGTCATATGTCATTTTCCTGACACTTGAGTGCAGGAGTCATACACATACCAATTTCAGCACTGACTTTTCGTGTCTTTTGCTATTCTGGCAAATAGGAACCATAAATGCACCCAAAAAGGGAGCTTTTTATAAAGGCACAATATTATAGAGTACAGATTAAAGACATTTCCATTCTATTCTATGGGGAAAGATGATTTGAGATCTGAATGCTTTACTTTACGGATTTCCCGGGACAAATTGAACTCATTTTTCAAGGCACCACTATAAATTTCAAATGAGAGGCTGAAAAGAGCACTTCCTCTTACCCAGCCAAAGTCTCGTACATGGCGAGGGCCACCTCTTTGTAGGCGTCAAAGTCGTACGGGACAGACTGCAGAGTGGGACACAGCTGTTTGGCTTTACCAAAAAACATCCCGTTCTTCACACCAGCCTGCCTGTGAGTGAACACCAACGCAACAGTTGGTCATGTAGTAAGGGAATGTTGTTCAGAAGCACAATGATGTAAAATCCACGTCTCACCTTGCAGCATAGCTACAGGATGCGATCTCCGCCATGGAAAGAGCAGCATCTTGATCTATTCCATTAGCGTGCACTTCTGCACAGTCTTGTGGAGCAACATCATGTAAATCCTCAAACTCTTTGTCTGTGAGGCAAAACAAAGTGCATCTTTTATAAAACTAAGTGCATTTTGAATGGGATATTTAAACATGGATAACCATTCTCACCATGTGGAGCCAGAGTGTGTTTCCTCTGGTAGTACTGCTGCTCCAGTTGTGGGTTGGCTCCTGGTCTTAAAGGCACACGCATCTGCCCACGGTTACTAGTCACAGCTACAGGCTTACCTGTGAAAAAAACAAATTCTATTTATTTTGGTAACCTGATTCAGCTGGATTACATCATTAAGTACCCAAACAGCTATGACTGAGGTCTTCAAAAGCTTTTTTTTTAAATGAAAAAACTGTGTTCTTTTCCGCAGCTATTTTTTTTGTTTCTAAACTTTGTTTTTAAATAGTTTTAAATGTTGTATTTTTAATTACGTATGTAAAGCGCAGTGAGTTACCTTGTGTATGAATGCATTATATCAATGAAGCTGCCTCTCCTCGCTATTGATCAGTATTGTTTTCGACAAAATTAATTAGTTCACGCTCCTTTTTTTTTTCATGATAATGATGAGATAATGACGAGCAAAATGGTTGAGCAGATCTTAATCATAGGTGATAAAACACCAAAGATTTTTGTTGTAGTCGACTATAATCGGATTTAAAAAAATAATAATAAGGTTTTCCACAATGTACAGTGGTTCCCAACTTTTCAGCACCAGGCTGGTTTAATGTAAAAATATATTTTTACCGACTGGCACAGAAACAAATACAAAGAAAATAAATCTGCATCATGATTAATATAGTTATTGCAATTAGTGGTAGCAAGTTTTTTTTTTTTTTTTTACGACACAAGTCTCACCTTTGAGTTCAGGTCGATGCCGGATCCCAACTGAGACAAAGAAACAATCCATATCCACATGGAGGATGCAAGATTTAACTGTCGAGTGTGTCTGTGTATCTGACAAAGGAAAAAAACAACAGTAAATAAATCAAATTTAACATACGCTGGTCACTTTTTCTACCTTGACTTTCAAAAGCACGCTGCTCCACCAATTTCCGAAGTCTCTCTTTGCCCGGAAAGGAAGCACCGCCCGTCGCCTTTCGCTTGCTGTGCAGTTCGTTGACATACTCGGAGAAGCCTGTCCTCCATGTGGAAATCTGATGTAAACGTGAATGAGCATAGTACTCTGAGATCAGGCCGCCCGTCTGCGCCAACAGCTCAGCCGCAGCCTTGGACGCTGTCGCTGCGCTGGGATGAGGTCCGGGAGACCAAGACGCCGCCGCGCTGGGATGAGGTTGGACTGTTGAGTTGCTTTCCGAGGCAGGGTGGGATGAAAAGGCATTGTGGTGACTTCCGTTCAGACGCGTGGGGACGTGTGAATGAGATGTTGGGGAATGAGGAATTTTGTCAGGATTTGAGTCAACTTGACAGGATGTCTGGTGTGGTGATTTAAGTGCATCTTTTGAACATGATTCCTCAAGACCAACAGAAAACCGGTCAGTCTGTTTTGGAGGACTGTTGGGGAACTCATACGGGTCCAGTTTGTTCAGACAAGTGTTTTTTCTTTTTGAGCTCGCAATTCTGCATTCACTCAAGTCCTCAGGAACAAAGTGTTTGTGTAGAACAAGGTCCTTTGACTTTAAGGCACCATTAAAAAGATGAGAATGTCCATTGGTGAGGACGGAAGGGGCTTTGATGGATTCCCCTATCAAGTCTGCTGCTGAGGTCTGCAATGATCCATTCCTGCAAGTTAGCCACAAATTGAAATGATGACTAAGAAGAAAAGAAAGAACATTTAACAGTCCACACAGAAACTGATGTTTTTCCGCACCAAACTTATCCAAGTATGCCTTCACGTACAGTATCTGGCTTTGCACACAAGTTGGCAAAGTCATGCTAAAAAAGGACAGAGCCCCAACTCTTACTATGATTGAACGGAAAAACATGAATTGGAAAAAAGGGAAGTGCCCACACACACAGACAAGGTTTACTTGAGGAAAGTTGACTTTTCTTTTTTTTTCTTAGAACTAGTCCTAATGCTCCAACAAAATTTGAAGACTCTGTTGTTTCCAAAGACATACTCACGCTCTTATTTCAACTTCCTTGTGTCTCTGGTGTGTACTGCAGGAAGTCTGAGGTTCAGGTTGGTCCACACTCTGTGTCTGGAGAGCATGAGGTGATAGCACTCCCGATTGTGGGCGCTTTAAGGGGCTCGATTTAAATAACGGGGTATGGGAATTGGAACTGCTGCAGTGTCTCGGTTCGACACTAAAGTGGCTGTGCTCAGGGTCTGGGTGAGAAGATGCTGAGGTGCAAAGATGTGGGTGGGGTGAGGGAATCTTCTTGTGGGAGCCTTGTTGTTTGCGTGAGGGGTAACTGGAGTTCAAAGTCTCCTGGTTAGGAACACTGTGATGACTGTGACTAGGTCCAGCGATGTCCGGGGTCTGACACTGCTTTGTAGCCGGAAACAGGGGTCTTTTGTATTTAGCGTACAGTTGGTAGTGCAAGTAAGGAAGGAGCTGTCCAGCTTTAATGCTTTTTTGGAAAAAAAAAAAAAAAAAAAGGAAAGTAAATGACAACACTAATACATTAATGTGCATATGTTCTGATGATGTGTGCACTCTAGATGACCTCACCTGTCAGTGATCCAGCCAGGCTTGATGACCTTTTCCCCTCTCAGCTCCTGAATTTTGCAGTTTGGCAAATTGTTGGCAATGATGTGGGTGGTCTTGGAGCGGGAATAGTAGGTGTGGAACTGCCCGCCATGTAACATCATCAGCCTACGGAGCTCATCTGCACTTGGTTCTGCCCACAAAAGACAACATGACTAGTTCATCTTCTGTAGCAGTTATCCTCCTTTGTGTCTCAAGCAGCGTCCCCCGTCCCTAAATGCAGAACACACACTGTGCGTAGGTCCTCAGCCTCCCGCGGACTCGGGGATTCACATTTTGCACGAAGGGATGCATTTGCGTAAATGCACGGTGGATGTGGATATGCGCACTGCATGCCGATATGCACATCCAATGTTACCTGTGTAGCCGTTAACATAGATGGCCACTCCAGAGAAAATGTTGGAAGGGTTGTCTTTCTGTTTCTCTCTAGGAGCGTCGCTTTTGAACTGCTCCTCCAACTTTGACACCTTGGCGGCCATGTAGCCTCCCTGCAAACAAGAATGGGAATGATTGAGAATAGAAAATGCATCCACGATGTGACATACTACTTATGTTGGGAATGATAACAGAAACACAGAACACATATGTTGTGTCTCAAAATTATGACAGCCAACAAACCTTGTGAGACCCGAGCTCAACTAACATCTTAAAGGATTAACTCTGCATGTGAGTTTTGCTTTTTGAGGGCTTTTTGGGATTGAACATGCCATAGGAACGTTGCATACAGTGATCTATACTACGGCTTCTCAATACAATGTGGCTAATGCAACAATAAGTCAATATCAATAGCAAGAAAACCCCAAAAAAGCCTAAAGTCAGCTGTTACTTCGTCATGATTGTATATATTTTGTAAATTGTAGGGTTTTTTTTTTGCTAAACAAGTGGTTGATTTGTTTTTGGTTTTTTTGTACAACGTTAAAAAGCACAATGCACAAAGTTGTGAGTTTTTACTCTATTTTGGTTTTATGTATTAAAAAAAAAACAAAACAAAACAGTAAACTTGTATACAAGTTTACACTGTGACAAGGCGCTCACCCTCTCAGCCCAACCATTGTCCCCACTGGCATTGGCTTTCTTCTTGGTCCACACATCTCGACTCATACTGAGTTACCTGAAAACACAAATTGACACGTCAAAACTGGACAGTACAGACTGTGGCAAATGTGAGTAGGAGGCACGTTAAGTTAACGCCAAATTGACTGTTTTTCATTTGATTATTTATTTTTCATGTCCTAGAAGAGATTTTTTATACGAATAATTTCCTGCGTTTGAGTAAAAAAAATTTTATACGAATAGTTTCCTGCGTTTGAGTACGTAAGCGATCAACAGTTAGGTTGTTCCGACTGACAAACAAATTCGGGGAACTCAGTCGTATATCGAGGATACCCTATGATTGTATGTTGTTCGTAAAGTCTGAGCAATACTAAAACAAGTCAGCCTTACAACGGCAATACATTAGTTTTGCATGCAAGCGTTGTGTACTACTCTCGAGGCATGTCTGGGCACGTCCGCAGCTCACATCAACTTATTAAACGAAAAGCAAACCCTGGCGTGCACTTTGTTAGCTAACATTAGCCTAGCCACGACACCACAGCTGGCAAATCGCAGAGTTCACGTCAGTTCAAGGCGAAATATTCAAAGACAGCGTGAACTAATCGCTAAGGGCGCGTTACCACCGCATAATAAACCAACAAGCAAAAACAAGTTGCCGCTGACCACACGGCGCGTTGTACACAAACGCGGCCATGTGACAAACATGGCATGTCGTGTTCCTTTTGTGCTGTCAAAATGAGCTGTTGTTAGCCACACGGTAGACTTACCACCGCATATGAAGCTGCCCACAAGCTCAATCGTCAAACCTGCGGAGATTCTCCCAGACAGTATCCGCCTCTTGCTGTCCTTGTTCCGCTGAAATAACCTTACTTAGTCATGGTGACATCCCGGATACTTGAACACGTTCTACATCTCCACAGCTCTCCATTGCCGCTTCTCGGATGATCCCTTTTGCTTTCCATTCTATCTGTGTTCTGCACTGAAAAGGCGCATACAATGCAGAGTTCCGGTATATTCTCAAAATAAAACATGAGGCGAGGTAACGAAGCCTTTCGTGTCTTATTGTTGCATAGGTTTTGGCAAACACCCGAACATCGCTGTTTTTCAGCCTAGCTGTGGTCTAACTTGATCTAGCTTGTCCCCCATTCACCTAAATTAACTCTTGGCATATTCCCGAAACGAACAATGTATACGAACAATACAGCCGTGTCTATGAATATGTCACTTTTGAAAGGTAACTCGCCAAACGCTTAGTGGTCGACACGCACCGTGGTGTTTAAAAAGTCAGGAGAGTTAGCCTGTGTTGCTGATATTTGCACGCTATTATCTCGCTTGCAGACAGTCGATGGGACCGTCTGGGATTTATTTTTTTGTCCTCAAATGAACCCACTGGCGTCGCAGAGGCCGGATGGGACACCTACACATCATTCTGGAACAAACAGTACGTACCGTACATAATTCATAAACATACGGATAAAAGAAGAACTATCTGCAGTGCACGTGTTGACAGACTCTGAGGATTAGGACGCTTTGACCTATATGGCACGTGAGCGTCCTCATTGGCTCTTCACTGTTGCCATGGCAGCAGACATGGATGCTGAAGTGTCATACGCCTACATTTTTTTAAAGTACAGATGATGGAGAGGCTGACGTGCGCGTCCCTCCACATTTATGTAATAATGTCCACTTGAGATTTTGCATTATCACTGTTTGTTGAATTTTGGTTTGCAGTAGTTCAGTACTGCACACAGAGATGTGTTTCTTATATTTAAAATCACAATTTAAAATCTGGTGGCCTAAAAGGTGATGGATTTTTCTGTCAAAGTACACAACGAATTACAGGCCAATTTACATATGCTTGTTGTTACACTCTGGTTGAAATCGCTCATTTTTGTGGTGTCTGTCTCATGCAAATATCAAGAATGGGTTTTGTTCGCAGGAGGACCAGGGTGGAGCTAGGGCTGGCATGACTTCGGGGTTTTTTTTTTCTCTCCCAGAGCTAGTGGAAGCCTTGACTGATACATAGAGGGATGAGAAAATATATACAGGTAAATATATTATAGAATATCGAATAAAGAGTGGCTACTCAGGTTTTTGTCTCTATATTCAGTGTATTTTTTTTAATAGCCTAGCAACAAATTAAATTAATTTTGTGGTCTAATACATTTTTGGATACTCCCTCTACAGCAGATGTTCACCCTTTTGTGTCCAGACTGCAAAGTTATCATGATCGCCCTGACCCATTCATTTGCAGTTTCACTCAGACTCAGCACAAAAACACTACCTTACTTACAATTACTAAGTCATTCACTGCCATGAACAATCATATTTGTCAACAAGAATCCAAAACATTTGTTCCCACTGACTAATATACAGTATTAGTCAAGTACGTTTTAAATCTGGTGTGAAAGAAAGTCTTGCCCAGCTCATCTGTTCAGCTTTGACATAACGGTACTCGGGACTCTAGACTGTCTCTTATGTTCATATTTTGTACTGAAAAGTTGAGCCAGTGCGAGTAATTTTTTTCATCCACTCGCACAAGTGTGAATGTTAAATCTAAAATAGACTTGAGACTTGAGTTGGACTTGGCTTTAGAGACTTGTGCCCACCGTTGGGTGCCACTGCAAAGGAAAACAAGTCAAGGCCTTACTTTATTCAACACAGATATCATCACTGTTAGATGCATTTCATAAGAAAAGGTACAAAAACACTACATGAAACAAAGAAATGAAATTAAAAAAGATCCCTCATGACGGTTTATACGTTAATATAAAGTATATTCAGATGCCGATTTGATGACCCACAATATCGACAACAGTATTTTTCATTTTTTTGCATAAAAGTAACCATAAATATATGCAGTGAGAGAGCCACAGTTAATTTCTTTGTATTTGTTTTGCTTAAACAAGTCCAACAAATATTGTACATTAGAACAAATATTTAAATATACACAAAAGATATTAAATCTTCATTGGCCCACGATGCAAATTTGTAGAAACGGTTTTGTATATATTGAAAAACAATCACATATGAAAGGCCTCCACGCAACAATTTGCAGACATTATAGTGACTGGGTCCTGTTTATGTCACAGAGGATTTGAGGCTTCAGATCACGATGCACATCTTTCCAGGTTCACTTAATGAGGAAGGAAGTGGAGGAGTCCTAACAATGCTCAATACTATCTCTGCAGAGATGTTCACAGTTCAGATCTCTTTAGTTCAAGGGTGGGGAACCAATGGTCCTGGGAAGCCAACATGCTCCTCATATATAATCACAGACTTTTGTTCTACTTCTGCATTATAGTTTCCATAAATGATAGGAAGAAAGTTCTCCTCACTGTCCTTGGTGACACAGTGCGCATCTTGTCCTCATTAGTTCAGTTTGGCACTAATGCGGATCCACTGAAGAGCTTGCCTGGTGTACTGGACTGCATGAACGATGCTGCTGTGAAGCGTCAATGGCCCGGATAGAGTATTCAAGTAGTTGAAGAACTCTGTTTGAAAAGTGAAGAAAAAGAGTTATTTTCAAATATTTGCAACATATATAATGTTCAACACAGGTAATATGGTGGACAAGTGGTTAGAAGAAGGCCGGGCAAACTCTTGTGTTCATGGGCCGCATTTTTTTGATTATTTTAAGCGACTGATGAGGTAAAATAAATTTAAAATGATTATAGTCTAGTTTAAAAAGATTAAATTAATCAGCAAAATCAAAATGAGGTACTGGGTTCTATGAATTTTATTGTGATGTATTACATTGAGGGGTTGTGGCAAACATTTCTGTTGCTGTAAGTGCTCCTGTTTCCAACTTCTGAAATATCTTTTGATTGCAAATGTGGGAAGAGAGTGAAAGAGAGCTAGAGAGAGTTAGAGAGAGAGAGGGGGGGGGAGAGAGAGAGAGAGAGAGAAAGAGAGAAAGCAAGAGAGATGCGGTGAGCATGTGAGCTCTTCATGTTTCTACATGACTACGGTCCTACAGTAGCTGTATTTTGGTTCATGAACTGGAGTTCATTGACTGGTGGTTTAGTAATCCATAGTAGACGCTAAAATATGTTAGCGTAACCATACATGACATTGTGTTACAATGTTACATGCCACAGACAGACAGATGGCCAGCAAGAGTAGCAGGAGACGAACGAGGCAGCTTTGAGAGAGAAAACAAAAGTGCAAAAATAATACAGTAAATGATGACACTGACGATTAAAATGGCCATCGACGGACTTGGTTGTCGATATAGTTGTGAGTAGTTGGCTAGTCTTGGCAGCTTAAGTATACTACTACTACTACCCGTACTATTAATATAAACAATAAATGTAAAATAATACATTTACAATGAAATCATCAATTATTATCTTATTTTTCATTGATAAATATTTTATAAAATAAAAATGAAACATGTTTGTGATACATTTATTTTAAATTACAAAAATTTAAAAGACAATCAGGAATTCTCATTTTACATTTAATTATTTACAATCATTTCCGTTCTGATGAATGAACCAATTACCGGAAGTACATAAAATAAAATAAATGAAAGACATCAAAATCGACCCCATGTGTAAAATGTTTTGATTTACTAATATTTTTTGATTTGGTTATGTACAATTCGTTATTGATGACGTGAAATACACAAACCTTTACTCTCCTTAGCCAGGTTGTCTGCAACCTCCCAGTACTCGTAGCTATACAGGACACTGTTGGTGATGTTGAGGTGGTTTGCCGCCATCTGGTGGATACGTTGAGGGATGCTGATAAGTGACGGGGAGGCACTGTCCCCATGTGAACCCCGCTGGATGTGTTTGGTGGGATCAGGTAGGAGCGAAGGAGGAGGGCCTCCAGTATCCCTGCACGACAAAAGCAATAGTGATCAATGCCGGATTGAGTCGGTGTCTTGTAGCACGAGTCTTGCTCTCCACCTACTTTCCGGTGTCATTCCAGCAAGATGGAATCAGAGGCACTTTGGGAGAAGTCTGTAAGGAGAATATGACAGCAACTTAGTCCATGAAGGAGATTTCTTTTTTCCAGGGGGACTGTGGGGTGTTTAAGAACAAGCTTGCCGCTCGCCTAGTCGCAACACGCTGGCTCTTCCCAGTGGCCGTCATGGTAATGAAAGCCGGACTCGGAAGGAGAGTGTATTTGTGAGTGTCTTTACCTTAAAGTAGTCGAGCAGTACTTTGGAGTATTTCAGTGCATGATCCTTTTTCAAACGAAACATCTGCCAGTAAAGGAGGGCGAGACATCGAAAGCTGTGAACGTACAAGGACAAGTGAAAGTCACTCCAAATAGATCTTCGAGACGGATCTTTTTGGTTGAGAAGCAGACTTTCGCACCAGAGCACAGCCAGCTGTTTGTCTTCTTGCCGTGCTCCAGGACCAGAGTGGCTTTTTAGCCTCATTGCGTACCTGTAAACACATTCATAACCCACTGAATGGCAGCTCGGGTCTGTTTGTTTTCAATGAATTTCCATTGGGGAATTGTGTCACGAATCGAAAGACAAATAGTTTCACTATGTTTCACTCATTTCACCATTCCTGAAAACAAGCAATATGGTGGCCCAGTAGGATTAAAAAGAAGGCTCAAAACTGAAGGGGTGGACTCAGTGAGCAATACAGGTTCACAGGTTAGAGGCTGCAAATACTGCAATTGACCCACACTAGTGACTAAAGGCCAATAACTTGAGAATTTTAAAAAAATTAAAAAAATTCAACATCCCTCCAGCGATGATGTGACTGACAATGGTGGTCTGTCTCTAAATTTGCTTTTATGTCCTTTTGCTATATTGTACGAATTAACCTCATTTGGGTCACTGCTGAGCTTCAGCCTGTCCCAGCTATATTCGGGCGAGAGGTGGGCAAATGGTCGCCGGACACTCACAGTTAATTCAATTTAACTCTAAATTTACTGTACTAATATTAATGCCTCAAAGGGAAAATCCAATTTGTATTTGGCATTTAATACTATTTTTTTGACAGCGCTAAGTGCAATTTTCTAGTTCACCTTATAAGCTCCACTGTCTCCGCGTACATGGTGTAGGGGGATTTTGCCTCCAGTGGGCCTTCCTCCATCGCTTTGCCACATTCCATGAATGAGAGAGCAGCATCGACGTAATTCACAGCCTTGCCCAGCTTGTCCACCTGGAACACATGAAGGAGGGGACAGAGGATAACAGCAGCAAAGACCATGGCAACTCGTCGCCATATTCTGGAAATTCCCGAAAAACATGGAACAAGCGATTCAAAGATTTCTAAAATTGTCCATAACAAATAATTTCACCCCCCAAAAAACAAAACAAAAAAAAAACGATTAATGACGAAAGCATATGACCTATTCTACTACTCTTCTCATTACGGTAAATTACGATCACTGGGACGAATTTGAGCATTTTTTTCTCTCCTTGTATCAAAGTTAACAAAGGGACAATTGTTGACTGAATTTTGTTTACTTATTATTTCATAAATTCCTTCAAGCCTTTGCAGTACATCTTCATATCATTTGTACTATGTAATGTGTACTCTACCTTCTAGATCCAAAATGACTAGTTAGTCGAGAAAGTGTTGTTTTATTAGGCTTCTGAACTCACCATGGCATCTGCACGGTGCTTCATCCTTTTGGCTTCGTGCAAGTAGTACTCGGCGTGGTGAGGCCTGGAAAGGTGGCACGCATACACAAATGAAAGAGCGGATCAATTAGTAAATCCTTATGATGTGGTGTCCTCCATAATGATCACTCACGTTTCTCTATTTGGCACAGCTGCTCGGTGTCCTGCGGCGGCCCAGGAGTGCGACAAAGGTTTTCTGGACACTTTTACACAATCCGCCTCCTTTTTTGGCTAAGGGTGCAAGTGAAAAAGAGGAATAAAGATAAACGGTTCTGGGATGACTAGGCTGCAATGAATGGCGTGGGAAACATTTAAAACATAATGCTGCGCTCTTCAGTGTTCATCGTTTTGTGTTACCTTTAGTGCTGAAACTCTGTTCTTATCTCTGTTCTTGTGATAAACCTCGCCATTTTTTGCTTTGGATGTGACTTCGATGGTCTCTGGGCTGTCAGACAGTGGCGACAGGGGAGATAATGGCCGCTTATTGTCCAAGTACTCTTCCAAATATCTGTCAACAAACAAGACGCACATTGTCAAGGGCACCGGGGATTTTATTTGGGATACATGCACAATTAGATAAGATACATTTTGGGGAAATATTGCCAAAAATTGGCCCATTTGTTGCAGATTTTTTTGGTGGGGTAATGTCCTTATCGTTGTGTTCTGTTGGAAAGTGTACTGTGTAAAACAAACCAAAAAAAAAATCATCTGTTGATTTTTGCTGAATTTAAAAGAGCTAATTTTGGCCAGGGTGGTCCGGTAGTCGAGTGGTTAGCACGTCAATTTCACAGTGCAAAGGTACCGGGTTCAATTCCAGTTCCTGCCGTCCTGTGTGGAGTTTGCATGTTCTCCCCAGGCCAGCGTGGGTTTTCTCCGGGTGCTCCGGTTTCCTCCCACATTCCAAAACCATGCATGGCAGGCTGATTGAACACTCCAAATTGTCCCTAGGTGTGAGTGTGAGTGCGAATGGTTGTTTGTTTCTGTGTGCCCTGCGATTGGCGGGCAACCGGTTCAGGGTGTCCCCTGCCTACTGCCCGAAGAGAGCTGGGATAGGCTCCAGCACCCTCCACGACCCTAGTGGGGATAAAGTGGTTCGGAAAATAAAAGTATAATTTTGGCCAGTGAAATTTGTCTGGACCTCCAGGCCCTGCTAACATGGATTTCAAATGTGTGAGGAAGTTTGAATGACTGGAGAAAAGCCCCACAAGCACGTAAACAAGATGTGAAGTTCGGAATTGGAAATGTTTCCAGTATTTGGCTTACTTATTTGACTTCTCGTTAGGTTGTACTGATGCACCTAAAGTTGTGATCAGTGTATGCAGATGCAAAAAAAAAAAAAAAAAAAAAATGCATCCCAACTCTTACCCATTATGCACGGTCTCAGTTGAAACGCCGCGCTCGGCCACATGCGATGACGATTCTGTGCGACCGGCAACATCTTTCGCATGTGGCGTGTTCCTCTTGCTTTCTTTGTGTGAGACGCCAATCTCCAACTAGGCACAAACACACACCCAGTTCTCTACCTTGAATTGTTGTAACTTTCAATTTGTCCCATTGGACAGTGCCACGGTGAGTTACTTGAATGTTTTGTTTTGGCACACTTTTATTTCTCTGGACGATGCAGGTGTTTTATGGAGTACGGTAAACAGTTATCTCATGTACGCACACCGACTGCCCAATGGCTGGACATGCGCCACTACAATATTACAATGACGGTTGACGTCAACATTGGGCGACAGTATATTTTAATGGTAAGAAAAAGGATCAGCGACAGCAGACTTTTTCTTCACTCGTTCACATGCTGATGGGGCGTGGAGTTGAAGCGCTACTTGCAATTTTAGCTTAAGCTCTCCGACTGAATTAAGAGCCGCATGGGAGACGGAGTTGGGGCGACAATTTTGGATTCAGGACGATTGATCCTAATGCCTTGACTGCGCTTTTTGGAGTACACCCTTGTCCTTAATCTCTTCCTTAATGAGAAGAGTTTAATAGCATTCACAACGTTACTTTCCAGGATGTTGACATGGTTGAGGACTGAGGTGGAAGTCTCCAATTCCTCATACCTACACAGACTGTATTGGGGAGGTACTCTACTTTCTTCAACTGGAGAAAATGGACTCGAGCTAAGAATACGACACTGGTAAGATTTGAATTCCCTTTTTTGTATTTTGTTGACAATTCAGTCACACCGCAATAATATATTGGTGTGTATTGGTCTTTATATTAATGTTTAAGAATCTTTATGTCATAAAATGCTTTGACAGGCTGTCAAGTGCCTGCTGAAGCAGCAGGTGGTGCTGTTCTCCCAATAATGAATCTAGTTTAGCCAGGTATCACACATGGCACCTAAATGAATGTTTGCTAATTGAGGAAAATGGAAATAACGGATGGAAAGTGACAGAAGTTACATCTCAACATAATAGATTAGTATTTATATATAACTGAACATTAACGTTTAAAGTCTTCATTCTAATCTAGTTTCATCCCAAAAGTATATTTTCAGAAAACTAAAATGTCATTTTCATGCTGACAAAATTGCTGATTTCAAAATGCATTGACAAAAAAAAAAAGTGTTTTAATAATGCTTATTGTTTGGGAGGACCTGACCTTAATTAAAGAAGGCTAATGGGTACCTTGCGTTTTCTTTTGCTGTCTTTGGAGACAGCATCTGGCATACACAGATGTTTCATAGCCTCGGTTTGCCTGTCTTTTGGCTTCGAAGAAGAGGAGGAGGAGGAGGAGGAGGAAGAGTTAGTGGCTTTAAAGTTGCAATTAACAGCGGAGTCCGGGACCCTCTTGAGGAGACAGAGGTCTATGTGCACCACCAGGTTTCTCAGTCCACGTTGGGAAGGGGCTGCGGCCTGCTCGCTTCGCCCGAACGGGACCAAAGTGTAGAGTCGGTGCTTGGTCGTACGCTGCTGCCCCGTGGCTGGGCTCTCGGAGGTCTTTTCCCTGGACTTACTGGCATAGGGTCTACCGGAGCTGTTTTGGCATTTCCTGCGGAGTCTATGGAGTGAAGTGGAGTCTGCCGGAACCTTGGTGACTTGTATCTGATATTCCGAATCGGAATTTGATGAAGCAAAGGATGAGGGGGACTGTCCTTGAGCAAGAGGGCTGAGTGAAGATGAAGAGCCTCGCTGCTTTGTCTGCTTCTCGGTTCTTCTTTGGGGTTGCGCGTGATCCTGATGAAGGTGTCGCTCTTTGGACTGGATTGTTTGGCACTCGCGGATTTGTTGTTTCTCCCGAGGCCGCCTCCGCTGCTTCTCTACAACGACCACCTCCTCTTCCTCCTCTTCTGTAGAACTCTGGATCCAGCAATGTCTCAGGAGCTGCTCCTCCGCCAGCCTCCTGTCTTCCTTTCTTTCCTCTGTCCTGTTTCTGTCCTCTCTCCTTCTGTCTTTCCTCCCCTCAGCTTCGGTGTGAGGAACGTCTCTGTGGACCACCTCGCGTTTCTTGGCCCGGGTTTGCTTGTGTGATGCTTTACAAGAATTCACATTAACAGCACTCGACTTGGCCCACGGTTGTAGGTTAGGAGCTGGTCTGGAGTGATTATTACCGGCAGCTTTAGCGGTCGGACCTTGACCGGCACTGGTTTCACTGCCAGTTGGAAGATGGTGTTGAACCGGAGGTCGAGTCCTGTGGTCAGAGCTGCGGCCGGGTCGGCTCCTCTGGATCTCCTCGTATTGTGATGTGTGATTGGCTGACTTTTTAGTGCTTGAATGGGAATGCTTCTGTGGTCTGTGACTATCACTGCAGTTTAAAACGGCTTTGGATTTGTTTTGTCTATGGTCTCTGTATTCTGTGGACCTCGCCTTGGGCCTGTGCTGATGAGGGAGAAGCTCTGTGCTATTTGTGTGCTTGGTTTTGGCATCAGAGTTAGACAATGGGCCAATCTTTGACCTAACTTTTGTCCTGTGGGGAGGTGGTGCTGGGTACAGATCTCTTTGAAGCTCAGGGTAGTGGTAGCCTCCCAAAGGAGATAAAGTGGGACTTAATTGAGGACCTCTCTGACTTGGCTTTGGGCTATGCTGCGCTGTCGGGCTCCCGCATGGACTTGGAAATACACTTGGAACTGGACTCACTATGGGACTGTACCTGCTATTGCTCGGACTTGGGCAGGTGCTGGGGAGAGGGCTCGGACAGAAGCTGTAATCAAGACTCAGCAAGGGGCTGTCGGGCCTGTAGCTCAACCGCGGGCTGGGAATGGGCCTCTGGCTAGGGCTGTATTCCTGATTGCTGTCCCAGCATCTTGCCGGAGACGGCGCTTGGAGCGTGTGCGGAGAGGGTGAGTTTCCAGGAATGCTACGGGTGGGATAATTGTCACTATGAGCTGCCTTTTTGTGGGACTTCCTCAGCCACTTATCCAATTCCCACTGGGTAGTTGTGGAGGGATCAGTCTGCAGAAACCATCGAAGAAAATGCAACATCAGAGTAGAACTTGATTGGAACCTAAATAATTAACAATTGTACATAAAAGCTGAACTGGATCCAGTCTTGACAAAATCAAATGCATACTGTCAATGTTTTATTTAACTATGTTGAAGAAAGAATACACTTCAAACAAATCTGCACAGCGGCAGTACATTCCATACCGGCTGGCTGCCTATTACCAGCACCGCAGTGAATATTTGTTCACATAAAGCAACACATAAACACGTAACCTCTAAGGTTGTTTGCACCAGGATTTTTAACTATTAGTCTCATAGGAAATAAAGACAATATTCTATACTTGTCACCATCATAAAACCTTTAAAGCTTGCCTGTACAAAGTAACAAAAGCAACATTTTAACTGTAATCCATCTATGCATTATCTCTGGCGCTTGTCATCGCGAGGGTCGCAGGTAAGCTTGAGTCTATCCCATCTGATTTTTTTGGGGCAATGGACTCGTCGCCACTCAATCGCAGGGCACATTTAGACAAGCATTCACATTTAAACCTATGAGCAATTTAGAGAAAAAGTAAAATAGTCATTTTTATATTCCTCACGTCCCACTTTTAAAAATCATTTTAAAAGCTGTCAACAAGTCGAAAAAGAATTTAACCCTTTTAAGTATTGTCGAAAAAGAATTTAACCCTTTAAAGTATTCATACAATGATGTTGCATGAGGTAGGTTGAATCAATCAGTTTATGGGAAAATCCTTTGGCGCTCACTGAACTGAGGTTTTTCGTGACAAGCTCAAGACATATATTTCCATTCCATCTTTAAAACTTTCTATTCCACAGATAGACACATTGGTACTTCACAGACCTCAAAGGAAGTTCCCAATAAACACCATCTAAGTTCCACAAAGAGATGAATTTGGATCACTGAATTCAGAGTTCCGAGTGCTAACCATGACACCGTAACACAACAACTAAATGTTCTCACTGCTTTTCCTCAACTTCATATATGGGCTGCCAGCTAAACAACTCGTCCAATGCTGTCAAATAACTCCATGTTTGCAAATGAGTGACATGGCAAGCATGCGAGTGAATACGGTCAAGGAAAAAGTTTTCGGAAAAATACTTACAGCTGCGGAGCAAACGTCCCCCTGCTCCCTGTCTCGCTCAGTCTCACGCCTTCTCTCGGCTTCTCCCTTCCCTCTGGCAGTGGAGCAGCAGCGCTAATATTAAACTTCCACTCCTGAAGTCAAACAGCGAGCCCCCTCTTCCCCGCCACATCCCTCGACCTCTTTCCAGGGAAGACACTGCATCGCTTGTACCGTCTCGACTCCCCTCCCCTTTTCTTTTCTTCTGGCCCTTCCTACCTCTTTCGTACCTGTAATTCCGGACTTGCTGCCTGAAGAGCTCTAACCCTCGTCTCGTCCTTTCGGAGACACTCGGCGTAAATGAAAAACACATGGTCTACCCCCCCCCCCCCCCCCCCCCCC
>CAAKHF010002957.1:55871-68794 GCA_901007745.1 Hippocampus kuda
TACCCCCCCACCCCCACACCCCCCTTACTCCACGCACCCACAGACTCACATAAACTCCACTCCCCATTTTTGCCATAGAGGCCCAATGTGTTGCATGCTGGGACATCTACAGGGCCTTGCTTTCATGAAAGAGGAGCAGGTTGCCCCTTCGTCCCCCCCACATACCAAACATCTCAAAGCAGACCACCACTCTCCACAGGATTCCACCTATACCATGCTTAACACATCAACACTAACAATGTAACCATGTAGCCTTCGGAACTGGAAGGATCCAGCTCCGTTTGCCATTTAAAAAAAAAGATGGTCCTAAACTGAAATATGAATCCAGACCGCAAAGAAGCAAATCTGCGATCCATCCCTCTTTTAAATTGTTTTCTTTTTGACAACAGACCTGAAAAATAATGTTTGATTCTTGTGTTGTTTGTATATATCCGCTACTGGCTGGCAACCAGTATCCAACTTCTTGCCCAAAACCATCTGGGATATGCTCCAGCTCACCCATTGACCCTCGTGAGAATGAGTGCCATGAAATTGGAAGGAACAAGCATGTTAAATTAATTGAGTTAGTTTATTAAGATTTTCAATTGTCCATGTGTGTGGGTGTGAGTGCTCGTGGTTGCTTGTCTGTATGTGCTTTGCAATTGGTAATCCCGTCTATCAACCAAAAGTGAGCTGGGTAAAATCCAGCAAAAAATATTTTTCAAATGGTTTTGGTATTTACAAATACTTTTCATTCAGGGCAACTGTGGCATAGACCTTCAATTTGTTAGGCACTGATATTGTTGTTACAATGGTAAAAGGGACAATGGTAGTGTCGTTCACATGCAGTGAATCACTTGGGATCGATTCTCACAAAAGGGCAGCCAGTTCTGGGATATAGTATGTATTTGGTCTTCCTTAATAATTCAGCTGGGATAATTGACTGGGCTAGCTGTACTTACACTGGGAAACATTGCCACCTGGAAGGCGCTTGTGTTCCACTTCTGTTGTATTTTTGATTATCCGAGTTCGGCCCTGACTGGCAATCGCTCCAGTGTGTACGCTGACTCTTGTCCAAAATCAGCTGGGATAGGCTACCCACAACCCTAATGAGGTCAAGCGCTTTAGGAAATGGATGGCTGTCTCATCCTAAGTGTGTGCTGTTGTTATGTCTGATGTCAACACGACTTCCCTTCCTGAGGGCTTTTGTTTCGTAAGACTGAGCCTGTTGACATGACACCCAGGCACTAATTCCCAAAGCTACCGCTGAACTACACAGCCCCCGAGCTACTTCCTCCGCCTTTTTTTCTTTCTTTTTCAAAACTCACACTTGCATTCCTACTTCCTCCGTCAATCCCACACCTGCCGTCACAAGTGCCTCCAGGCCACCGCTCCCACATGATCAAGACAACGGATGGTAGACAGAAAAAGAAAAGACGGGTAGAGGCTGAAGGAAAGGAGCTAGCAGCTGCCCTGTGCTCTTACCTCCTTGTTGCTGCTACATGGGGACTGTGCGTCTGCGGGCCAAGCAGCTGGGCTGGAGCTCCGGGAATGAAGGCTGCCACTGACCGACTCCACGGTAGAGTGGGATTGCAAGGAGTCTGAGCTGGAATGTCTCGTCCTCCTGCCATTTTTGCATGACCGGCTGTCAGTCAGCACACACATGCACACACACACACACACACACACACACCAACAGAAGGAAGGGTTAGAAAAGTGCTCCTTTTATGGGTCCACAGAGATATGAACATTGAAAATGAGCCAAAAGTGGATATCTGAAGTACCTGCGGATAAAAAAAAAAAAAAGGATAATTTAAGGAGGTGGTCTAAGGGCACCACTTTTCATTTTGACATTGCAGTAGCGCACATACGATCGACGTCAGAAGACAAGATTGTGTTGTATGAATACCTGTGTCCCTCCCAGGAAGCTGATTCATGAGTTGCCTTTAGGGGCACAAAGCAAAAAAAATAAAAAATAAACAAAAAAAACAGAAATGACTGATCCTTATCATAGCAGCAAAATATAAACATGTTTATAATTGAATACATATTTTTGATGAATATTAAGTGTGTGTATACTAGCTTGTTTGGTCTATTGCAATGTCAATTGTCAACGCATGCACTACGGCTTATATTTCAATGTATAGCCAATGAATACCAAAGCACCTTTTGTACGTCATCCTCATCACTGCTTAATCTTAAATCGTCAACAAGCATCCTAGAAAAAGGGTAAAAAAAGAAAAAAATTAGAACAGAGGACTTTTATTGCTAATTTAGTGACAACTATCTCTTTTCAATAACCCACCCCGATTTAACACATAAACCAGGCCACAACACTAAGTGCACAATCTAATAAGAGCACCAAGGCAGTAACAAAAATTCTGTTTACCAGAGATTTCTGTTCTTTTAGCAGTATGTTTACTTTATTCCACTTGATGACTCCCCGCATCATTTGCATAGCTGTCATTGTTCGGTACTGCCGCACTAATCGGGTCCTGACATTGCTTAATGACTCTCATATGTGATGTCCACAATGTTCTTTCTTTTATAGTTGCTTGTTTTATAGTTGCTTGTTGCTGTGTTGCACGTAGTGAGTGGGACACTCACTACGTGAGGCAGGTTCCCAACTTAAAGGTAAAGATGATTCAGATTAATGTGTTACATTAGAGTGGTTTTAATTTTTGTAATTCATTAAACTAGATCAAAATTTGAAGATCATCCTTATTTCTTTAATGAATATTTAACACTAGAACATATGTTATCACGATAAGATATTATATAACATATACAATTATTGCCACATTCTGTGTTTAATATTATTTAGTTTTACTATTTTATATCACACAATGTATTGAATTGAAAAATACTGTTCACACATGACCACATCCCATCCTGATGTCTTGTTTTTTTTAATGGTGTGACATTTTCTGATTTGTTTAACAATTATCAAAATGTTCAAAATATAGTACTATATATGATTTATTTATACATGCATACACTAAACCAAATAAAAAAATGAATGAAATAAAGTAATTAAAAATGCAATCTACGACTAGAACTGTCTAAAATATACAATACAGTACTTGTTTCACCAAGATGACGCCCACGCATGCCAAGACACTTCCAAAGACCACATGAGTAGCACATGGGCCTGTTTTAAAATTAGCTTGTCAGTGATGGGGCATTGTGAATTCCTAGGAATGTCGTAGAAGTGATCATTTGAAAATGTAAAAACACTTCATCACAACAAAAAGTTTTAAAATATTTATCTGCGTCCTGCTCTTCTTGTCGATCATTATTGTGAGAAATAATGTATGCACGTGCTCAGGGACTTCACATAGATGAATATTATGAATAGTAACATCGAGTTAAAAGTGATTTGAGCAAATTTGTGTTTTCAGAAGCGCGTCTCAAACTGGTGCCCCCATCGCTCTCAGTTTCAAAAAGGTTGGTGACCCCTGAGTTCCGCACCGACATTTGTCTTTGTGTCACAGCGCCTTTGAGGTTTACGAAGCTGCTGTGATTGATGTTTCCTCGTGTTCCACTTACGACTTGTGAGGCGCCACATGGGGATGATGGGTCATTCGTGGCTGAGCATCCCCCCGACCTTTGGTAAGGAGACATGGACAGGGCGTATGAAGTCATGACGAGATGCTTCCAACATATGTAAATTCCCATATCGGAACGGATACCTTGCCTCTGTTCTGTTGTTGGCTGCGTTCCATCCTTTCAAGAGAAGGGAAGTCCGAAATATGACGATGCAAATGACATTGCAAAGAAACGCAAGTGAATAATAAACCGCCATAAAACCTACCGTAGGGTTGAAGAGGATTCCCTGGTCACCTGCTAAGGCTTGTTGGGATGGCCACGACTGAGTCATGTCCTGTTGGATCACAAATTATCTTGAACATACGGAAATATCAGGACTCCTCATGAAAACAGTTTTGTTTCCGATTAGTCCAACCAAGATTTTCTGGAGAAATGTGCCTCAAAAGTCAAACAAAACAAGCCATTAGTATGACTGGAAAAAGTGTAAATGTGCGATACTATCAAAAGTAGGTCCTTACCCCCCAAATGTCTTTGGCACAGCTGTGTTGGCCTCTTATTACCTACACACAAGAGTCATAATAGAGCATGATGAGAAGAGCAGTGGACAGTTGAAGGTCATCAGTAACAGTAAGTGACGGTGCACACGCACCGTAGCAAAACTCACTGCACTCTATGCAAACCAATGTATCTACAGTAAGCTGCTTAAAAGTCACACCCGTACTCCGTTAGTTGCAAATGTGCAGGTGAATGATGAGAAAAGAAGATATTAGTCATTGTGAGAAGTCACTGAGTCATACTGCATGGTTGAAATCACAGCTGCGGATGAGCGGGAGGAAGCGGAGTGCGCGCGCGTTGCAAAACATCTTTCGCTTTCCGCCCTGACACTCGTTACCTCCACCGCATGTTACCTGCCTTTTCGCTGCTCGCCATTCAGGTGCACAGAACAACATGAGAGCGAAGACCTCAGTTCATCTCTGTGCGCACGGTTGTGTGGTCAGGCTACCAAGATGTACCACGTAGGTCTGTCAAACAAGTCCTTAATTCGTTCACTCCCAAAGACGTTTTAAACGTCTTTTCAGACTTGGTCCAGAATTGGCTGGTACTGAATGAGTTAATATGCGTATCAAGTATATCCTCCCCCTGCTTGTGTGGCTTTTCTCGAGGTACTCCAGTTTCTTACATTCTTACATACATGCTTCTGAAGGTATGTGACTGAAGACATTCTGAGTTGTCCACCTTTTGCCGAAAAAGAAGTGGAATTGTTTTTCGCTCTTTTTAGGTCTTCGGGCAGTGGGCGGGGGACACCCTGAACCGGTTTGAATTAAATTGAATACAACTTTTATTGTCAATTCAATTCAATTTGCCGCCAATCGCAGGGCACACAGAGACGAAAAACCATCCACGCTCACACTCACACCAAGGGACAATTTGGAGTGCTCCATCAGCCTGCCATGCATGTTTTTGGAATGTGGGAGGAAAGCGGATTGAATAAAACTAAAAGTAATACTAAAACTCAGAAAAAAATGAACAAAAATGAAGCATTTTTGAACAAATAAATACCAGGGGTGCACCCATCCCAATTTTCTCGACGATCATGAATCCCCGATCTTTGTCTGACTCCCCCGATTTTTGACACCATTTTTTTCCCTTCACAACTAACAGCAAATACCTCCAATGTTACAATCTTGTTTTTTTTTTTGTTTCTTTTGTAAAACATTGAACAATTCCTGTGAAAGGTTGTTTTCATTGAATATGAAGTAGTTCTATCAGTCATCTCACAACGGAAGAGAACAGTGGCTGACTTTTTCAGACCTCTGCTGACAGACATGAGCTCAGTGCACAAGATCGCTTTTATTTTAAGGGATCGGCCGATCACCAATCCACCAAAATTCGGGAAATCATAGTTTATTTTGCTCCGGCCATTTGATCGGTGCACCCCTAATAAAACAGCTCTAAAAAAATGAATTAAAACGAACCAAATTAAATACAACAAAAAAACAAACCAAACTCGAATGAGAAATCCAATACTATTATTCCCACACAGTTCCCCTTTCACAATCAATAACTGTCATAGTAAACGGGGGAGATGTATGTTTGAAAACAACATGTAGAGCTTCATCGTGATTTAATTTGCCGCTGGGTGCCATCTGTGCAATACCCGCACACACATACGGCTGTGTTCGTGCATGTATGAATGCGCCAGTCTCCCCTCCTTCATTCATGACTCACAAAGGTCACTATCACTTGGCTAGACTGGAAGCCCGCGGAGGGGAAAACGCCGCAAGTGTTTGCAAAAGCATTCATCGCTGCTGGATGAGGTAAGACGAAAAAAAAGAATTATTCTCGGGGTTAAAATTAGCAGGCTCAATAACACAGAGGGGCCTGCGCTAACATCTCAACGTGTAAACTTGTGGTGCAATACCCTGATGAACAAATCAAGCCACGAGGGACGACGGAGTCAACCACAACCCTCCGAAGAAAAAAAATACAAAACACCTGCAACTAGCAGCACAAAGCAAGGTTTTTCAACAGGCTAACATTCTTCAAATATCTGCAATTTGATGGATAGTTCACATCAAAACATATTTATCTGCTGGGGGCAGATTGCTCATTTAACACATAGCATCCACTAAGGGTACTATGAAATAAAGCAGGTTTCATACGAAGAAAAAGAATAAAATGTTGACGAATAATAATAACACAGACTGAAGTGGGGGGGGGGGGTCCCCATGCAAGTCGGTTTCACACGGTTTTACAGAAAACCCCCCAAATAAAATCGTGTTGGAGCAGGGACAATTAAGTCTTCAGGTAACCTGCCATGCATGTTTTTAGAATATGAGAGGAAACCAAAGTACCCCGAGAAAACCTACACAAGCACGGCGAGAACATGCAAACTCTGCACCGGAAGGCCGAAACCCGCATTCAAACCCAGAATCTCTATACTCTGAGGCGGGCATGCTAACCAGTGGTGCACCGCTTTTAATCAATACATTTTCAAATTTCAAATTTTTTTTATTAGGTTTTTAAAAATAATACAGTATAGTTAATGCATGCATAGCTACCACAGTTTAATTTGAATCCCCGGAATATTACCAAAATATATTTGTTAATATTGTTTAAAAACATCAGATAATGTAGCGTTCAAACATGGTCATTGGATTTTAGCCTCAATGCCACTCCAAGTGCAATAAGGATCAGATCTGGATTTAACTTGGTTTAACATTACAATTTAGGACCAGATAGACAAGTAGCTTACCAAATTCCAAATAAATTTAATAACATGATTTACTGTACAGGTATTTTTTTCATCCTAAATATGTATTTATTTGAATACGTCTAATTAATCATTCATGCGCTAGTTTGAGGAGTTTTTTTTTGTTTTTTGTTAAGTTTTGTCCTTGACAGTATTGCGATTTGGGCCATTTCTTACATCAACCATTTGTGGATTCTCCCCTGAATTGAATGAGAATACCAGTGGAACATTAGCAATAAAGCATTAAAACAACAATCCACGTGGCCATGTTAAAAAGTGTTACCTGGAAGTTGTACACGAACGTGCAAACCCCTGATAAAAACACGAGCGCGCGCACGCACACACACGCGCGCGCACACACACACACACACACACACACAAAACTGGGCTTGTCGGAGGTAAGGCTCTTCCTCACCTGAGATAACAAGCATCGGTGCAGCAAAAAGCCAAAGGAAAGTTTCCCCCTGCCACTACACAGCACAGTGGGCATGGTGCCTGCCTGGATGCTCAGAGGCCCGCGCGGTTGTCCATAACAGGCTTAAGTCGCGTGACGACACCCGGCTGTGAAGTGCAGTCTGCGTATCGCTGTTGCCGCCGATGAGGAGGAGGAAGATGATGAGGAGGATCATGATGCAGCTCCGTGTGGTTACCGTGGAGGGCAGATGGGGGCGGGTCGTTACGTCACACAAACGTACGGAGTGGGGGGCGGTCACGACTCCAGGAGAGTGGACTGTGACTCGTGACACGTCACAGCAAGCGTCAGTCGAACACTCAAAGTCCAAGCGTCTGTCTATCTGTCTGTCTAATCAAAATATTAAAAAACAAAAAGAAAAAACACAAAACGTAATACAGGCGTACAAAAGGCTCATTGTCAATTCAATGGACAAAATAGATAATAAAAAGAGATTTCAATGTCATAAAAGTAGCGGTAAAAGGTACAAAAAGCAAACCCTAAATAAATAAAAGTGAATAAAAGGTTGAATATGACTATAAAGATAAAATGCACAATAACATTAATGAACACATCCATTGATTTTTAACACCGTTTATCGTGAACAGGGTCGCGGGGAGTTCCTGGAGCCTATCCCAGCTGACTTCAGGCGAAACGCAGACTACACCCTGAACTGGTCGCCAGTCACTCACAAACCACATGTAAAGACAAACTACAATTCACACCCACACCCTCACTAACTGGGAACCGATCTCACGCTGTCCGCACACAAGTCTAGCAAGAGTACCCACTATGCCATCAGTGACTCTTAACAAACGCATATGAAAAACTGATTTGAATGGTAAAAATAAAGAAAATAAAAAATAGATCATAACACGATTATCAATTTCAGACAAAGATCATTGTAAAATGAAAAGTTAAAAACCAAAGAGTAAATCCATCCATGCATTTTCTTATGTGCTTTATCCTCACAAGGGTCGCGGGGCGTGCTAGAGCCCAGCCCACCTGTTTTCGGGCAGTTGGCGGGGGACACCCTGAACCGGTTGCCAGCCAATCGCAGGGCACACAGAGACAGACAACCATCCGCGCTCACACTCACACCTAGAGACAATTTAGAGGGTTCAATTAGCCTGCCATGCATATTTTTTGGAATGTGAGAGGAAACCGGAGTACCCGGAGAAAACCCACGCTGGCCTGGGGAGAACATGCAGGAAGGCCGGCGCTGGTATTGAACCCGGTACCTCTGTACTGTGAGGGCGACGCGTTAACCACTCGGCTACCGGGCCGCCTCAAAGACTAAGCGAAAATGATAAATGTAGAAACGTGCTTTTTCTGCAATAGCAAAATACATTATTTACAGATACATTTGCCAGATCAGAAATGACATTTGATTGACCGCATCAGATCATCACTACTATGGTTTGTTGATTAAGGCCATGTGAAGCCCTCGGAGACTTTTGTGTGATTTGGGCTTGATTGCTTTTGCCGATAGTGGAGAACTGTGCTACATCATACGGAGAAAGGTGTTTCATCATTTTTAATTGTAATTGAAGAATATTATCAAATTCGCAACGGCTCTCAGTACTGTGCATCTGTCTTCTGTATTGGTTGGTTTGGTTTCCTTCACACATGAGACTTATTATATGACATATAGGCATCACTCACTCAGTCCTCTGGGGTTCATCCTTTGAAATCTCTGTCTCTATGGAAAGTGTTTTTCGAACAAAAAACATGCCTGACTGAGAATGTTTGGGCTTTTCAGCTTGTGTGACTGTAGCATTTTTAACATAGCATTACAAATGAGAGGATAAAGTCATTCGGGTGTCTTTTTCCATCGACATAATCCTTTGCGGCGGGATTATAGCGAACATATGTCTGACCATCTATCCCTTCATGCTGGCCTTGTCTACTTGCCAGTATCATCCATTATTCCTGCTTCCGTGATTCATGCATTCCGGCTGCGTGGTTCTTCTCTTTGAGAGGAAATAATATTTCATGTGTATAGACCAGAATCCAGATGTAAAACCAATTAATACCAACAGAAAAATGTCCATCGTAGTCATGCATTCACACTAGTTGAACAGAATAACATCGGCCGTTCCCAAACTAAAACTCAGGAACCAAAAAGGGTTCGAAAACTTAATCTGGAACTCTTTGAAGCATTTGCATAATATATCACATTCAAGTGGATTTCCTCCAGCGTGGTGATATCTCGTCATGTGGTGAGACTTGCTTTCATAACAGCTGTGACATGAATAGCAAAACAGCAGCATTTCCCAGTGGAAGAAGCGGAAATGTTGGAATTTCATCTGAATGGAGGCATAGAACATGCCTGGGGGCCGCCCCCCCGAGGCCCGCGGACGCGCCCATGGTTACATATGCATGGCGACAGCACCTTCAAGCGTGCAACAGTATCCCTTGACGCCCACCTGTTTGGAGCCGCGGTCTAACTCCCAAAGAGTTAGTCTTCCTGACAACCCTTTCTTCCTTAACATCCACTCACAGGAAGAGCGGAAGGGAGAGAGCTACGGTATCCATGGTGATCCTGAAGTTGTTCCCTATTGGTCATACAAGTTAGTAACACCAACACTGCAAAAACTGGTCTTCACAAAAAAAAAAAAGGTAGAAATCAATATCTTACTTAATTTTTGAAAAAAAAAGATCTACAAACAGAGTGAAGTAAACAGGCAGCATACAAAAACGTGTCTTCAAACTTGGGTTAAAAACATTGCTTCTTATTTTACATTAAATGTATTCATAACCAGTCATAAAATCTCAACAAGGTATAATTGATAATTAAGATTTTTTAAATTTATTTATTAACCACATCACCGCAGGGTTTAAAGTGTGGTAAAAACAACAAAACAAAACCTGCCAGTCTGGAAATTACGGCATGCCCATGTAGATCGGGGGTCTCAAACTCTGGTCCTCGAGGGCCACTTTCCAACATGTTTTCTATGTTTCCCTCGTTGATTCAAATGATCATCTGAGAACTTCAGACACCTGATAATGATCCTGATCATTTGAAGCAAGTGCGTTGGAGGAGGGAGACAACAAAAGCATGCATGCAAGCGGCCCTCGAAGACCCTCGGGTAGATTTTCAGTCATCCAGGTCATAGTAATCTACAAATGTTGAATCAAATCAAATCAAAGAAAAATAGACTCTAGTTGTTTTTTGATTTTTTTAAAAATCTTGTTAAAACGTTCAAAAATTACTTAGGCAATCAATTAAGCTATTAAGCTAATGATCCGGTGCCTGATAGCATTAGCTTGCTCGGGATAAGTGAACTTTCCTCAGTCCACCTCTCATTAACAAAACAATGGAAATTTTCCCTGCAAGGAAATCCAAAATTACATCATGTGGACGTTGCTGAAGTCATTTGATGTCAGTCATAGGACACGCGTAGTTATGACATCATCATCATGACGGCATTCAAACGCAGCCTTTGAAAATGGTCACAGGTAAGGTCTTTTATCCAGATTACTTTTGATCATCATCGTCATCCGCTATGCTGCCTTCTTTGTCCATATGTTTTCTGCAATCGACTGGCGACCAGTTCAGGGTGTATGCTTAACGCTAATGAGGACAAACACTGCAGGAAATGCATGACGACCATTGACCCGAGGAGTACATAACACCTGGCTTCAGTTTTGTGGACAGACCACTGCACAATGGGGGGGGGGTCCCCCTGGGGGTCCCCCTCCCTATACAATCCCATCCCCCCACCTCACTCATGGTAGGCTCCATTGGAGACAGATGTAGTGTGCAGAGAGCCCCACCCTGTGGCTTGAAGTGAAGCCTCCATGTAGCGCGTCCAGAGGATCAATGTAAGTAGTTCCTACCTACTAAGAATATAGAAGTATTCATAATGTACACATGAAGAAGCTGTGAGATGCTGTTAGTAGACATCCTGGAAACGTTCCAAAACGGAGGCGTGGATGAATAATAGAATGAGTGATGGCTGAATTCTATTGAGCTGCTTCACCCCTGCTGTTGCTGACTCACCGTCACACACACCGCCATGGCAGACGCCAACAAAACTATTGTGGATGTGAGTCATACCTGGGCAACAATAACGGGGAGAGGAAAGGACATGGAGTATTTCACGATCAACTCTCATGGGCAATGCTATTAATACCCTTCTGACAGTCATCAGTGGATTGAAGTGATGATAATCAATGATGGAGTTTGCAAGAAGAGAGATGCTTGAAATAAAGATGCACTTTGAGACGCAATCTGTTTCCTGTTAGTGGGTTGCGTGGTCTGCTTCTGCGGACTCAACACTGTCGATAAAGAGAGAGATGACTTTCCTTTTTGAGTCAGAAAGTTTTGTTCTGATGAGTTGTTTTTCATCAGTAGGCCAAGATTTAACTGTACTGTGAATGAACGTGAGCATTTGTTGACCGGTTTGTTACTGGTGCGCAGTGAACGGTGGCCCCTAATGTGACATTTTTACATCACCTCTGGCCAAGTCAAAGCCTCCTGATTCAGTGTTTGTATCCGACTGCTTGCATTATAATTTGACGCCTGTATTACGGATTTTAGCATTTCATTACATGGACCTAAAAGTCTGATTTCTACTCCCACCCTTGAATTGAGGCCAGCTTACAAGCGGATAACACACATTGCCTGTGGTTGTGGATGAAAGAGCGAGGCACGCAAAGCCAGTGTTTCAGAAGAAAGCACTTAAGGGGCAGACCTCTGTCAAGGCTTAAACATTGGCCCACTGCACATAAATGACTCGTCGTTACATTACAGGTTACAACAACCACCATTAAGACAGTAAATTGCAATTAAAGCGAGAAAAAATGAACATGTTAAATGCAACTGGATTATGAAGCGTTGCCAAGCGAGGCCTTTTTCTGTTCACATAGTACAGTGATTGCCAGCCAGTAGCAGCACACAAAGGCACAACCATTCACAGTTCTATTCACACCTATAGACATGTTAAAAGTCACAAGTCAACCTAAAATACATAAATCTGGAATGTGCGTTGACACCACACAACCCGGAAAAGAACACAAAAGAGTCGGGAGAACACACATGCAAACTCTGGTCTGCAATTGAGTTTTCTTTCTTTTGGCATTTTCTTAGACTTGCACAGATTTGTAATTAACAAATAATTTGGGGACAAATAAAGTACAATTGGATAATTTCATGCAGCACCCCAGTTGATCTCTTGAAGTGACCCTAATTGTCACTTCACACAGTTTTTTGATTGAGAACAACAACAGTCAAGCACACACAAATTATGACTTATTTTTAAAAAAAGGCCTGCGGGCTACTTAAGTGGTCCTTGGGGGCGACATTGTGCTGACAGGCAGGACGGTAGTGACACCTGGTGTCACCTAAAAACGTGTCCGAAAACTAACCTAACCTATTTGAAAGAAACCCTTCGAAATTGGATGCAGTGCAACACCTCTGCAATCAAAACTGAGCGTTATTCTTGTTTTTAAATAGAGTTTTGTTTTTTTGCATCGGAGCACATGGTGTACCTTATGTTCTGTCCCGCAGACAGGAAGTGGCACGTGAAAACATTCAATCCGCCCCCCCCCCCCACCTACCCACACGCGTGCGTGACATCATCGAGCGGCTGGCGGCATCAGCAGAGAGTCTGACAGATTGAGGGAGGGGAAACACACCACGGAAGAAGGGGAGAAGGCGGACCACCCCCCCCCCCCCCCCCCCCC
>CAAKHF010002957.1:68944-91175 GCA_901007745.1 Hippocampus kuda
CGCCCGCCCGCCCGCCCCTGCCCCTCTTTCTCCCTCCACGGCCGCTTTCATCGACTCGAATGTGGACATGAATTCGGCGGAGCAAACGGTAACATGGCTCATTACACTCGGCGTGCTCGAGTCGCCCAAGAAGAGCATCGCGGACCCCGAGGCTTTCCTGCACAGCTCCCTCAAGGATGGCGTGGTGCTTTGCAGGCTCCTGGAGCGCCTCAGCCCCGGATCCACGGAGAAAGTAAGAGCGCGATTGTTCTACGCCTCCCCCCCCCTTCCCTTCCCCTCCTCGCACCCAGCCTCCCTCCCTCCGCATAAGGTCGGCGTGTCTGTGTGCTGCCCACATCCGTGGAAGAGACGCGGTTTGCTGTCTGGCTTCTCTCCCTGCCCACTGGCCCATGAGGAGATTTCGTTAGTAGGTCACGACGTTATTATTATTGCTGTGCGTGGAAAACAACACTCATGCACTTGCTTTAAAATAATAACACAAATACATTATTATAGCATGGGAATGATTACACTGACAGCACCTTTTAAGGTTTGTCATTTTATACCAGATGAACATGATGTGCTGATGTGGACCATATACTGTAGCTATAAGCCGCCATTGACTTGGCTAGGCAAACGCAGATGGACCCTCCCGCACCCCCCTTCTCTCTCTCTCTCTCTCTCTCTCTCTCTCTCTCTCTCTCTCTCTCTCTCTCTCTCTCTCTCTCTCTCTTTTTTTTAAAGACACAGTGTGGTGTTTGTGTCCGTCAGCAAACTGCCCGGGCCCCGTTTCGACAGGAGCCCCAAGGGTGGTAACTAAATCAGCCTGGTAAAAAGTATTCAGAGCGTCCAAGATACACCAAAATGTAGAGAAAACAGATAAGATAAGAAAACCTTTATTAGTCTCGCAATGGAGAAATTCCCATTTCATAGCAGCAAAGTTATGAAAGGAAGAAGTAGAACAACAAAATATAAACAAAAAATAGCATTGAATAACCACAAAAGGCAGACTAATTTATTGGTATCCATCCTGATTTAATGCCCACGTCCGCTATTTTTTTATTGTGTCTATTGTTTGCCATCTTTATTGAGCCAAGAAATTTATTGCATTTTACGTTATTAAAAAAATATTCATTGCGCCCAACTCAAATGTCTCAAAAAGTATCTGAACAATACAATACAATACAATACATGCTGATTTACATAGCGCTTTCACAACAGCGGCAGCTGTAACAAAGCGCTTAACAAAACAGTTAACATAAAGTAAATTAATAAACACAACACATAACATAAAACACGGACAGTCGTGCAATCCTAACCACATTTCCCTCACATGCTTTGTAGAGTGGAACCTGAGTTCACAGATGTCTGAGCATGACTGCAACAATAATTGTATGACTCAAATAATTGATTACAAAGGTTGAAGAAAAATCTCTGCCTCAAACCTTTCCAGGGATACTTTTTCCACATGGACTAATGTTACTGCAGTCCTTTACACCACTCTGTGTAGAAACAAGTATGCATGTTGATGGTGAGCCAGGAGGAAAAAAAAATCCATAAAAGATTGAGAATGTCTAATATTTGAGATCACTTAGTATGACCTACATTCAATAGAGTGAATGTATATTAATGCTCCCACAAGTTATCCAGGATAGGCACAGCCACTGGTGCACTTTCAATCGCTTTATTAAACAAACCAAGAAAAATGCACATTCATACACAAACTGTTGATGGCCACAACTAATGCCGAGTCTCTCAACATGCTGACTTGCTAATGGGGTATGCAACTAACAGCTGGCCAACTCTACACTCTCATTCACCGATGCCCACGTCACTCACCAGGACAGACCCTGCCTCTGAAAACCATATACTTTCAAAGTCACAGATACGACAGTTAGACGTGAGAATGGCACCTCACATGCACGTTATTGTTTAATAATACAAAATCAGCATTTAACTGATACATTTTTTACACTAATCAATAGGATAACAAGTGCGCTATGTTCAACAGCTGCAGCGCTATAGTTTCGAGAATCTGTTTGCAAATGTAAATGTTACCGAACACAGTGAAATGAATACAAATCATATTAATTAGGTATGCTTTCCTGGTTTTTATTTTTATCAGTGTGTAATTAATAACAAATATAGTGGACTGTAGAAATAAATGAAAACACACTTTAATACGAAGAAATAACACACAGTGTGCACAAGCAAATAATTTCTCTACGTTTTAGCAGTGCACTTGCTCTTGGCACCAGTCCACCCTTGACCCTGAGCAGATTAGATTGACATGACAGCACACAGAGGCTAAAATCTGATTGACCTGGGGAAAAAAATCCAAGAAACTCAAGCGGCGCAGCCAAAATAAACACTCCCAAAATAACAATAATAGACTGTTGAGAATAGCGTTACATGGAACAGTGTTAGAATTCAAGCACCCACTGAATCACATTTTTAAAAATCTCTTCAAATGTTCCAAATCCGTGTGAGTGCATCCCACTGAAGCTAATAGGGACGATTCGAATTTGAATCTCAATTCGAATTTGTTGGACCTCGGCGTTCTTAAATGTTTATTCGGCCTTTGAATATTAATTTCCACTTTTCCTAAACGCGAAGAGCTTGTCAATGTACATCAGGGGAATCCATTTTGATGACGTCACTTCCGATGAGAATCCAACCCTGCTCCTCTCCGTTCTCAATTCGCTACGGGAGCTCACAGTGCGTTATGAGCACAGCCTTCCGGGGTGTCCCACGCACCAGAGCTCAGTCCGCAGTGTTGTTGTGGATCCCACTATTATTGTTTATATTTACCCTATTCGGAGGTTATTATTAAATCATTTGGAACGCGAAAGAAAGTAAGGCCCGAGCCGTAGATTTGGAAGTGAGCCACTAATGTTGGCTCTCCACGTCCCTTGCAGATCTACCAGGAGCCAAAGAACGACGGCGAGTGTCTGAGCAACATAAAGGAGTTTGTCAAGGGCTGCACATCTTTCCGCGTCGAGGTAAGAGTCCGGCGTACGTGATATTTAAAACATTATCGAAACGTTCTAGATTCGCCCCAAGTTTAGTTTTAAATACTAATATAAAAACGCTTGGAGTGGAGATTGTGAAACAAAGCTTGCCGCTGTGCTGGCAGGGGGAGGAGGCTGCAGCCGGGGAGCGAGCACCCATCGCCCGGCTGCCTTGAAGCTGTGTGGCGACAACATTAGTAACATTTTAACAAACTTCTCAAGACAGTCACTGAGGGAATAGTCGCCCTTTTGCCTGTCTACACGCCTCAAATTTGGATTAACATATACAGACTCTCTAAACTGTACTATTAATGAATGCAAATATATCTGTTCAAGCGTGCCTTTGTTGTCACAACTACTTCAAGCTCATGGTAAATTGCGTTTGCTTGGAACGGCCACTAAAAATAAATGTGTTTTCTCAGCGTTTCTCGATTCCGAAACGACAATCAGACATGGCCTTGCTGGAATATCAGAGCACTTACAAAGCAGCTAATCACAATTGGGGTATCATCTATTTGTGAAAAAACACCCATATCAGAAACGTGAACAGTGTTTCTTTGTACTCGAAACGCAAAGCAAAGTCTGTCTTTTTTTCCCAACTGAAAGCACACAACCTTTTCGGTTTACAACAGTTTTATTCCTACGAATGACGAAACAGGTACATAAATTGGAACGTGCTGCAGTCTATCACTAACCTACGCAAACGCAATAGTAAAGACGATGAACATTAGCGTGGAAGTCTCTTGGCCGTAAATTTTAAACAATCAAACTTAAAACAGGAACTGAACACCTTCTTGCGATGCTGCCTGATGAGGTATTCGTAGGTTTTCTGCAAGCTAGTTCATTGCTCGCCTTTTGTGACCTCTCAATGTCACCACAAGAGTATTTGTATGAAAACAGTTTTACTTCATAAATATAAAACAAACGAAAAACATTCAAGGTCCTATAACATCAAGATGGCCCATTTTTTCCACAAACAAGTTTAATTCATGTATTTTTTGCTCAGGAAAATGAATCAATCTGTATTGGAGCAATCTGTGAATAACTAATTGTCCCCGAATAAGTGAAATCCGTGAAGTAGTCGTCTTACGTATACAATACAATACTGTATTGAATGAAACCAAAAGGGAAACCTTTTTTTCAGGCCCAATCATTTAAAAAACAAAAAACAAAAATATAAACATTTTCTTCCAAACAACTGACAGTCTTTAGAAATACTGTACAGAACGTTTCGTCGACCTTGCGGATTTTGTCAAAATTTGGCACGCTGTACAGCGATGAGGCGTGGAGACTGTCGATACTGTATTAGTCTACAGTCCCTTACTAAGGCGATGCATTTGTCCCCACACACTGCGTCGTTGACGCACGCTCCTTCTGACAATGCCAGTCAGTGTTTCTCAGTGCCACTCGTCTTGTCCGGTTCGCCAGCCAACGAGATTCGGGACCAGAGAACGTGCGCAAATGAAACGATCCCTTGAGCAGTCCCACACAGCTGAAATGTCTGCGAAGGAGCATCCTTGCTGAATATGTTCGGGAAAAGGAAGTTTGTTTGTGTCGGCTCACTGCTCGAGGTCAGTGGGTCTGCGGTTTAAATCTGTCGGACAGATTTAATATTTCATTCTGAAGTGTTCTCTCCTCCAAAAGTTGAGTACTGACACGGTATTGTCAACAATCGCTCGTTAGAACGCACTCGGCAGTGTTTGTAGACGACACATCTGTGATGTATTCATTATACCAATGACGCTTCTGTGTGTGCCTGTCTCATGTCTTTCACAAAGTGCAACTCACAGTTTGCTCCTTTTAAAGTTAACACGGATTGAAGAAGCTAAAAGCCTTGTTACTCTCTGCCCGATCACTCATTTATGGGAGCAAAGCATCTTCCACTAAAATCATTGTGTCTGGTTCAACTTGTTGAAGCTTCTCCAGCTAAGTTAGCTTCGCGTGTCTCTTATTGCTGAGCACTGAGTAGAGAGGACTGCTTTGCTGGTCATTTGGTACCAGGCCGGACAGATGGATTGAAATACCATGAACCGGTACTTGGCAGAAAACAGTTGAGGAGCACCGCGTTAGTCCATAGACTAAACCGTCAACCAGTTGACGTTATCATACCAATAAGGGAATAGAGTGATCTCACATGGTTTGTTGTATGCACTTTGGATTTGCTTGTGTGATTTGGACAAAAAAAAAACTGTTACATAAGCATATGGCAATGCAAAGGGATTTCCAGTTTGTGGATAAACACCAAATGTTGCAGTTCCACTGGAAACCGAGTAGGTCATGTTGAGATCTGAAGTGAATACTTTCCAGAAATGGCGGCACCTTTTGAAGCGCGTCTTGTGTGCATGGGCTTCGACTTGCCTTGAGGTGACGACGCCCAGCCGCATAGACAAACGTTGCCTGCTACGCCGCCTCTGATTTGGCATTATAAGGGCAGTGACGTTTAAAATGTTTGGATATAAAAATGGATCTATTTTCCTATGTATGCTGTTTAGAGATGTATGAGTCTTGAGTACAACTTTCACACATTCAACGGTAGCACAGGGAGACTGTTGTAACTTCAATCGAGACTTGATCCAGCATGAGTTAGAAAACCTGCAAACTTCACAATTAAATCAAAAGCGAGATCATGCATACAATTCCCCGCCGCTATTATCGGAATGTTTTGCCTCCATAGTGGGTTTTTTTTAGGTCTTAAGTTGTAGTGTCCCGTGACATTCAACATTTGCTGAGTCAGACAGACATTGTGTTGCCATCATCATGTCGCTCTTGTTTCATTGGTGAACCTTTGAAAAAGGGCCCATTTTGAAATATGCTTCCAAGCGCACACACTGAATGGGGCATTTTCTGCGAATCTTCTAGTCCGTAAAGCATGCACACAAATCCTGTATGCTTGTTTCGTCACACTGTTGAAAAACCTCAATGGCACATCCACACATCACCTTGAGGCATATCAGCAATCAGAGCGGAAGATGACTAAAGATTCGATTCTCTGTCGCTCATCTTCAGCATTACTGATGCACAAATAACCCGTGCGATGCAGGAAGAGCCGCTCCTCATCATCAGAGATACAATCGCTGCCATTCATACTGAGAGTCACACTGACATGAACATTGAGGTTTAATGGCATCCGTCTTCATTTTGCCACTGTCAACATGTCTCTACAAGTTCTGATTGTTCGCAGTGCTGCCGCTGATAATGCTCATGCTATTGGCATCATAGGTTATCCAAAAACAAAACACTTATTGCAAAAATTTTATGACCGTATTTTCCGCACTATAAGGCGCACCTAAAAACATTCAATTTTCGCAAAAGCCGACAGTCCGCCTTATATAGATGGATCAATATTCTGAATTCTTGGACATAATGTTTTAATCGTTCTGTAAAGCGCTTTGTTACAGCTGCAGCGGTTGTCGAAGCGCTGTATAAATAAAGCTGTATTGTATTGTATTCCCTTTAGCATAGCTCCATCTAGCGGATTTATATCGCAACCGCAACCATTATTGTCACTTCTATTCTATGCGCCTTATAATATGAAACCCGTTTGAAAATAGGGCATTCGTGGAAGGTGCGCCTTATACTCCGAAGCGCCTTACAATGCGGAAAATTCGCAAGAGCACACATCATATTTAGCTTGAAGCCCAACAAACCAAACAAAGTCGTGTCACGATGAGCACCATTAATCTTTAGAAAAGCGTCTCCTATTCAAACATCCGTTAGTGAAAATCAAACATTTACTGAAATAATTTATGAAACCAACATTTTTAGTGGTGTTTCTATCATTATTGTTTTAAACTATAATTAACATATTGATCAAGCCCATCAATATAAGATAAGATAAGAAAACCTTTATTCCCGATGTAAGTGAACTGTACTTTTTAAGTACTTTGAAGATGCAATAAAATTGACACTCAGAATATCATCGGCCTTTTCACTGTACTGGCACTGTACTTCACTAATTGTCAGCACATAATTAACAATAATATATGGAGTGTGGTAACAAGGGTTGGCTTGGTGGCTGCTGCACATGTTTAAGTCTGCTGAGTTTGTTTTGTTTTTTTTCCCTCGCCCCTCATCAGTTCTGTGAAAGAGGACAACCACAAGTATTGTGGATCGCTGCGTCTTGTGAGTGGGGACGTTTGAAGTTTTGTGACGCCATCAATCTTCTCTCGCTGTCTCTTGTCTCGTCCACAGCCGTTTGAGGCCAGTGACCTGTTTCTCGGTCTGAACTTCTCAAAGGTGCTGAGTAGTCTCGTGGCTCTGAATAAAGTGACGGCAGGTTAGTCCAACTCTGTGTGTCGGGAGTTTTGTACGAGTGGGTGTTCGTGTTGGAAGACATTCGAGTAGTGAATGAGCGTGTTGCGTGGGTGCTGACCGCAGCTACCAGGTCTGGGGTGTTTTTATTCTGGCCCTCTCCTCTCCAGATATCGGCGTGGGCAGTGATTCGGTGTGCGCCCGACACTCTTCCGCCCATCGTATCAAGTCCTTTGAGTCTCTCGCCTCCCAGGCTTCACTGGGTCGCTCCTCCAAGCTGCTGCAGAACCAGTTTCGCAGTCTGGTAAGTCCCAACTATTGAATTGAATTGAGTCACATCTGCGGATGCTGTCGCCAACTGTGTGCTGATCATTTCACCTATTTGCAGTTTTAGTTCTCTTTCTGAAATTCTACAAGATGCCACCAAAGCCTTGTCTAGATTGGAAAGTAGAACAGTTTAGTGGCAACATTCATTCATTCATTCATCTTCCGAACCGCTTTATCCTCACTAGGGTCGCGGGGGGTGCTGGAGCCTATCCCAGCTGTCATCGGGTAGTAGGCAGGGGACACCCTGAATTGGTTGCCAGCCAATCGCAGGGCACACAGAGACAAACAGCCATGCACGCTCACACTCACACCTAGGGACAATTTAGAGTGTTCAATCCGCCTGCCATGCATGTTTTTTGGAATGTGGGAGGAAACCGGAGCACCCGGAGAAAACCCACGCAAGCCCGGGGAGAACATGCAAACTCCACACAGGGAGGCCGGAGCTGGAATCGAACCCGGTACCTCTGCACTGTGAAGTCAACGTGCTAACCACTGGACTACCGGGCCGCCCTAGTGTCAACATGTCATTGGATATTCTTGGTTTTCTTTGTCATGACTGTCGAGCAGTGCTTCTCAATTTTTTTTTTTTTTCTGTTACTCTTTTCAGGACATGTCAGAGAACAGTGGGCAGCAGCTGCTGGTGAAAGCGCGTTTCAACTTTCTGCAAACCAACGAGGATGAGCTCACCTTTAACAAGGGTGACATCATTGGGGTGACTCGTCAGGAGGATGGGGGCTGGTGGGAGGGGACCCTCAACGGCAAGACGGGATGGTTTCCTAGCAACTACGTCCGTGAAGTCAAAGGCTCCGGTGGGTGCCATTACTGTCTTTTTACAGACGTTAAGATGTTTTGTCTGGAGGCTTGAATTGAATTTTTTAATCGCTCATGCTGATGGGGTATCACTGTATTTCTCTTCCCATAGACAAGCAAGTGTCACCCAAATCCGGTACCCTGAAAAGTCCACCTAAAGGCTTTGACACATCTGCCATTAGCAAGACATACTACAACCTGGTAAGCATGTTTCAACTTTAGTTTCTGAATTGATCATGTTTTTTTTTTTGTTTTTTTGTTTGTTTTTTTTAACCTCAGCTTATCGTCTTGTATTATAGGTGTTGCAGAACATTTTGGAAACAGAGACTGAATATTCCAAGGACCTCCAGATCCTCCTGACAAATTACCTGCGCTCTCTTCAGAGCTTCGAAAGGTACGACCGCATTGCACAAGTCAGAGCCACAGCGCAAAACGAATACAGCTAAACAGTCACAAACCCTCTCCGCCTCCAGGCTTAGCGGCTCTGATGTAGCTCTTATCCTGGGAAACCTGGAGGAGATCAGCACCTTCCAACAGATGCTCGTCCAATCACTGGAGGAATGCACCAAGTATATCCCCCACTCCCACTCCTCCAGCATAGTCCCACTGCAGCAGCAGTAGTGGCAAAAGCTTGTTTTGTAACACAAATGTAGAGCCCTCTAGTGTTGGTCTTCTGTACTACAAAGTTATAGATAACACAAAACAATACATATTTATTTATGTCGTGCTTTTCACAGCAGCTGCAACCAATTTACACTAAATCAATAGTGCACAGTTAAGTTGTTTTTTTTAAAATTTATTTTTAAAAATTTGAGGTTAAAAAAAATGACTGAAAAAGCACCATAAATGCCTTGGTTATGCATCTTTACACCTCTGTTCACCCGCATAGCAACGTGCTGTGAATTGAACACTAAAATCCATCATATAGTTTAAATGTAACATTTGAGTAGAAAAAAAACCTATGAAGACAAACATGACATTGTTTTTTCATTTTTATCCTACTTTTTTCTTTTCCCTATTTTGATGACGTCGTCCAATGATACACGCAAAGTGAAAACAATTTCAACTCTGGGTAGAATAATCTGAAACATGGATTAAAAAAAAGTGCTTCAAAATAACTAGGTTCAGGTGAACCACACTTTCCTTTTTCATCTTTTGGCCACATTACGAGACAAAGAAACACACTTCTGGTTTGTGCCAGTGCTGCCACAATATTAAACATTGTGAAAGCAATACTTTTTCCGCAAAACGGAGTATTTTTGTATTGTTTTGAGGGCACCCAATGTTATGTAAGTTTGTTAACGTTTGTTGTTATTTCTTTAAGGCTTCCAGAGAGTCAGCAAAGGGTGGGTGGCTTCTTTCTCAACCTCATGCCTCAAATGAAGGCTCTATATGTGGGTTACTGCGCCAACCACCCCTGTGCGGTCAACGTACTCACGCAACACAGGTCCGTCTTTGAACGCACCAGCTGCATTCAAGCCGCTTTCTCTTTAAAACCAGGAGATCACTTTTTTTTTTTTTTTTTTCCAATTGTCATTGTGTCCTGAAGTGAGACGTTGGGGGAGTTCATGGAGGGCCGAGGTGCCGTCAGCCCCGGGATCCTCACCCTGACCACGGGTCTTAGTAAACCTTTCATGAGGCTTGACAAGTACCCCACCCTGCTCAAAGAGCTGGAGCGCCACATGGAGGTGCCTGAATGTCTACATTCTTACAAGAGTAATCTAAGGTCTTTTGTCATTATGACACAACACATTTGATGTCTTTCAGGAGAGTCACCCTGACAGAAGTGACATCCAGAAGTGCATGGCTACTTTTAAACATCTTTCGGTAAGGCAAACCACGCATATAGCTTTTCGCTTCACAGTCTTGCGTGAGGATTTGAATTTTGCGCGCCCGTTTCCGCCGTGTCAGGCGCAGTGCCAAGAAGTGCGCAAGCGTAAGGAGCTGGAGCTGCAGATCCTGACTGAATCCATTCGGCTGTGGGAGGGTGATGACATCAAGACCCTGGGCTCCGTGCTGTACATGAGCCAGGTCCTGGTGCACAGTCCTGGGGGAGAGGTAACAATACACTTTTTCCTTCGTAGACGTCACCCTCAATAAACTCGTGAGTGAAAATATTTGCATTTCTGGTTTAATATCTGCTACTGTATAAACATAAGACTGTGAATTTTAGAAATTTACAACTAAATTGGCTCTCAGTAAACATCAAGAAAGCACATTTCTCTCTCTGCCTTTTCTCGATCATCCTTCAGGAAAAGAATGAGCGCTACCTCATGCTTTTCCCCCACGTCCTCCTGATGTTGTCGGCCAGCCCCAGGATGAGCGGCTTCATATTCCAGGTTAGTGTCGAAGAATGTGCTCCCATGATTCTTATTTATTTTGGTCTCAGTTCTCATGCTGTGTTTTCTATCCGAAGGGAAAACTGCCTCTGGCCAGCATGTCGGTGAGCAAGCTCGAAGACTGTGAAGCTCACAAAAATGCCTTTGAGCTCAGCGGTAAACCGCCTCGACATATGCAACATGCAGCATTTTGTTGCGTGTTCTCATAAGGTCTTCGACATTTTGTTTTTGGGCAGGCCCCATGTTTGACCGTCTTCAGGTGTCGTGCACCAACCAGCAGGACCTGCAAGACTGGGTTGAACATCTAACATGGCAGATCAAGCACACTGCAGCGACAGCGCCGAGCCACAAACCTCTCACTGTTCCCTGCCACACGGTCAGGATGACACACCCCTTTTGCGTGTCTGTTTTCATCCATTTTAGAATACATTTGAAACACTTTGTCTCCTTAGCTTCCATCCCATCCTGTCACACCGTCCCGGCACGCGGAGGGGAGGGCCATGACGGTGGCCCCCACCTACCACACTCTCCCTCACCCTTCCTCCCATGGGACGTCTCACAGCACCATGATGTGGGGCCCCTTGGAACCTCCCAACACACCCAAACCCTGGAGCTTAAGTTGCCTGCGGCCCGCACCCCCACTGCGACCCTCTGCAGCCCTCTGCTACAAAGAGGTGAAAGTCCATGAATGATGAGAATTAACAATCATCGATGGATTTTAAATGGTGGAAAATAGTAATAGCACCCGGAGAAAACCCACACAGGCACGGGGAGAACACGCAAACTCCACACAGGAAGGCCGAAACCGGAATCGCACCGTGCACCTCTGCACAATGACGCGGACATGCTAAATTTCTCATCTGCAACAAAATTAATTTATATCAGCCCCTTGATTTTTGCTGAGAAAATTTATTTTATTTATGACTTAACCATTTTTCCTGTAAAGTCAGTAATGGTTGTCCTCTGTTTGTGTGCAGGATCTAAGTAAAAGTCCGAAGAGTGTCAAGAAACTCCTTCCCAAGCGCAAACCAGAGAGGAAACAGTCGGAGGAGGAGTTTGCCTTGAGGAAGAGTATGTTTTCTTCCCTCTTTATATCTGCAGGATATTTGTGGATGATGGGCGCTGATACTGGAACCAAAATATTATTTCTCAGTGTGATGCAGCGCAGGTCTTCACCAACCACAACAATAATCGTATCGCTAACTGAATCCCTCTCTTTCAGCGTCCATCCGAACAGAGCGTTCTCTTCTAGATTGATGGGAAGCCAATAACGTATTATTATTTTTCAGGCACTGCTGCTCTGGAAGAAGACGCCCAGATCCTAAAAGTCATTGAGGCCTACTGCACCAGTGCCAAGACCAGGCAGACGCTCAACTCCAGTAAGGAAAACAAAAAACCTTGTTTGGATCAATTGTAGTTTTTTAAAGTTAGTTGTAGATTAGGTGTAAAACTTGTTCTTTCTCCAAAAGTTACATCTGCTGAAAATTAATTGACAACAGTGTCTTTAATGACACGCGACACAACTGCCAACAAAACAACCGTGCTGGAAAGGGGGAAGGTACGGTTGGTACCTTTTCGAATGGAAATGCAAAGAAATGTCTACCGTACTAAACAGAACAAAACCATACTGCCTGTGAAAATCTCTTTTCCATTACACAGTACCTACTTGGTGCCGCTGGTTATTTTGTGTTTCATCGGAAAAATACGACTGTAGTTCAATGTACACTCGACTAGCTTATCACTGTGAACCCTCTCTGTTTGTGGAGGATAGGAACCGAGCCTTTCTGCAAATGATCGACGACCCCACAAAAAGGTTTTGAAATTCCATATAGATGCCACCAGTAGGTGGCAAAGCGCTAAAATCGGGGCTGATCATAAAGTATCAACACCATGCTTCTCGCAAATGTAAATGAACTCACGTGACCACCTTCGGGCCCCAATTAGCCTAGCCTTAATAACACGCTAGCACAAACTGACGTGATGTTGCACATGGGGAAGCATATGCGCTCTCGAACTTTACAAAGACGATATTTCGTCATTCAATTCTCCTTATGGCATTTACACGTAATAAAGGTTAGGGAATATCAAATTTAACGGTGAGGTAAACTACACATACTATTAGTAGCTGCCTTGGGAGAGAGGCAGAAACATCCTTCAGTTTTGGTTTTGACTGTCCCTGAATTACATTCAAAGACCGGGCTCGAAACAGTCAGGGAAAAAAAAAAGCTGAATGAAACGAAACACCACCACCAAGATTCTACAAAGGCGCTGCCAATGCCAATGTAATGCTTTAATTGCTTTGCTCTTAGCACAAATATGAGGAACCTGTATTTTCAGATAATGTCCCCCCCCAAAATCTGAAAGTACACTAATTTGCAAATTCAGAACCACAAATTTATCGGGGTTGCACCACTGGAACTCTTGAGGATAAATGGCTCGAATTGGAAATGTAAGAACATGCCAACGCTCTGGAAGCCCATTGTCTCCACTTGGCTCTTCTTGCTGCCTTCAATCTCCTCTTGAATGAACCTCTTAACCGTGCAGCCACATGCTCACAAGTAAACATAGGAGACCCTCGTTTTCTTCTATTCTTGCTCGTTCGTATCCCATTCCGGCTGAAGTGTTCAATGCACTCCTGCGGTACAGAGCGACGAGTATAAAGCTGGACATATATCCAAAGAGGTGTTTTAGTATTTTATCCAAAGTGCGGGTTGTTTGGAGAAAAAGCCAAATGTATATGTAAATTCTACATCACTTGTCCTCAAAGGGTGAATGAGCTGGAGCCCTTCGAAGCTGATATTTTCAAGATATGGAATACACGCTGGAATTCTCGCCAGCCGGTCGCAGGGTACATATCGACAAACAACCAATCATATTCACGTTCACACCTATGGAGAAGAGTCATCAGTTGACGTTTCATGCATATTTTTGGAATGTGGGAGTAACCCAGAGAAAACCAAAGCTGAGATTCAAGAACCTGAACCTCAGAAGTGGGAGACCACCATCCTGCCTGTATTGAAAAATTTGAAAAAAGAATTGATATGGCCATGAAATGAGCAGCGTTTCCGTTTCTTGTTGTCTCGCTGACCTTTATTAACCCTTATGTCCTCAACTGTGCCTTCTAACAGTATATTTTCCTTCTTCTATCTCCCTCCTCTCATCATCGCTCCGGTTGACCTTTTTCCATTCTTGTTCTCTCCATTCTCTTCGTTTGCCTTGGCTCCATTGTCCCATCCCGCATTTTTTCCCCCTCCCTCACAATTTTGCCATTTGTTGTGCATGAAAACCTGCGCAAACCCTCCACCCACCACTACCCCTCCCGCCACATTCCCGCAATCCCCCTCCACTCCCCATCCTAGCCTGGCAGGGCACCGACTTGATGCACAACCACGTGTTGGCCGACGCGGATCGGCCCTCTGTGGACTCGCCGGGCCGCCGCAGCAGCGTGTCTCGGCCGGAGTTGAGCTCCGACCTTTCGGAGGACTCGGACTACGACTCCATTTGGACCAGCCACTCATACCGAATGGGCTCGGTGCCACGCAAGAGCTGCATCTCGCACCAAAACTAAAGAATTCTCCTTGCTGTGCCACCTAGCACGCTTACCTCTTTTATCGTCTGTATTCGTTTTTTTTTTAAATATATATATATATATTTATTCAGTTGTTTTTGTTAATTTATTTGCTTTATTTATTTTGGGACAGTTGTAGGATGTTTAACGCAGCTCCCTGTTGCCTTTGCCACTTTCCCCCTTCAATGTGCCTCCTCTCTTTCTGTAGCTTTCATGCAGTAAGCGTTTGCTCATTCCTGTTCATTTATCTTGAATGTGACCCTCTCGTTTGAGCACAAACGTGGGGAACTCTCTTTTTGGCCCGTCAGAGTAAATTTGAGAGATGTCGGTAGGAACTTAAAAAAAAAAAATGGGGGGAGAGAGGGAGAGGTGGTGACAGCCTTTCCTGTCTGATATTCAGATGTAGTTCAGGAACGAGTGTATTCTCTTTGGATGGCTTCTATTCCAGTTGGTGGTTTTAGAGCGTGTGTGCGCAAACATATAGCACAGATGGCACACGTAAACGGACAACTTCAGCCATGATTTCTGTCCCTCTTGCCATTTATTACAGCAGCATGACAGTTGACCCAAACTTTTACTTCGCCTTCACATTTTTCTTCCCTGTAATTCGAATCTGTGGTTACAATGGCTTTAATAGAGCGAGAACATAAAATTAGAGCCAACTACAGCCACTGTTGGAAACTGAATGCCTTTTCGTGATCGAGCATGGCGGCAGACTATTTTATTTGTTTATTAAGAGACATTTTGGGAGATGGACATAGAGTACCCTTTTTCATATCCCCGTTCACTCGACTGTTTACATAACTCTGAAGCCGGCAGCTGGAGCGTTTACCTGAAACGGCATACATGCATTCGGATTTACAGATTTGTAACCCATTTTTAAAATTTGACAAACCCCACACATGAGGAGGAATCAAGTGTGTTACAGCGTTTTTTATTGTGTGTGGTGAACAGCAAACGACCAACACAGCACACATAAGAATATCTCCTCCGACAATTGCAAAGTCTCCTCCCCCAAACCAGAAGTTTGTCATACTACCAAGACTGATTTGTGAGAGGTAGCATGATGCTATAGCGCAACCAAAGGAGTAGTCAAAAAATAACGAGAAAGTAGACCAACTGTTAGATTATCTGGTACCTACGTTGCTGTAGCAAACTTTCCTTGTGGTGAATGACCTGAGAGGCACTTTGTATAAAAACGCCCAACACAACTGGTTTACAGTGCAAGTTTCAGGTCCCTTCCTGTTAGGCTAATATTTTGTTTCACGTCACAGTCATGGAGCCCGTCGCTCAGCTGACCGCACACAAGTATGTGCCATTGTAAATATCGAGTGTTACGATTATTAGTTGTTTTCAAAGTCTTTCAGAGAGGTAAAAAAAAAAATCACCCTTAGACACCCGACACCACAGGATAACCACTCAGGATAATCGTTTTGAGACCCGATAATTGGCCCTTTATTGACTTTGATAGTAAGAGGAGAAAAATGCAACAATTCGGCCCAATAGTCAGGTGTGTGGACCCCACTTAATTGAGCAACTAAGTTGGTATGAACTAACGCTAAGGGTAACAGAAACATTCCTTGTCAAAAGTTCTGCGAATGAAATGAAGACTCTTAACGTCAATGGAGTGCACTTACATACAAATTAATACAGCCGCTTAAGTTTGTTTTCCAGATAGCTTTGCATATAAGTAGACTTCATTCTAACTCTGCTAAAACCCAAGGGCAATGCCTTTGGTTAAAACTGAGAAACAAATTCGTATTTCAAACGGACTTAATCAAACAACTGAGCTAAACCAGCTGTTAAACTCTCCTCTAGTATTTTACACAAGGCTAAGATATGCTAAGCTAACTCATATCTACCTCCAGCTCTGTGAAAAGTGGAAATTGCAAATACCGGTTTTAAAATTGTGGGAGAGACTCAACTAATTTCCCCGAATGTGTAACATCTTACCCGGCAGGCTGTCAAAGTTTGACCAGATTTAATTCCAAGTCCAAACAGACACTCTAGGCGAGCTAACATGCTACCTGTTGTTTAGCCTCAGAAAAGAGTCCGTGCTTGCCTCAGTGTTGTCTGGCTTGTCACTATTTTCATGAAGAAGTATTTTTCCAGTGTTGGTACTAAAAAGTCTGCAGTTGGCATCTATTTAGAGCAGTATATAATGGTCCATGTTACACTCTATTTTGTTTGTATTTTTTAATCTTGTTTTTAATTTAATTTGAATGTCAATGTTTACAAAAACAACCATGGAAGAAGGATGTTTATGTTTTTTTTGGGGTGGGGGAGATTTGGATAAAAGGTGAATTGTTTTAAATTATTTTTGCACAATCATGTAACAGGACAGTGGGTGGATCGAGAATGTGTCAAATGCTATACTTTTTTGTCATCTACCTAAAGTGTGTATGATACAGTTCTTAAAGGGAGACTTATTAAATATTCAGTGTTCCTGTAAAGTAATGTGGTGTAAATGCACTTCCTTCGGCATTGTGTAAGCATTGAAGGGCCACAAAAGAATTTTAACAGAACCGTTTCTATGTATCCTTCAGTCTCAGAATACTGTCGGTTTGAAGTCTATGTATGTAGTCCTTCAATCTTGAGAAATGTGCTCTGAGTGAGGCTTGAAAAGGATTTATGAACACCTCCAAGGCAGGCAGTTTTGAAGTGTTTGTATGAACTCTCAATCTCAGAATACTGTTCCAGTGGGCTGAAGAGTGTAAAGAGCACATCGTCCCTTTTCTGTAAATAATAGTTGTTAATTAACACGGGGGTGGGGGGGGGAAATACATTTAGTGAGCTGTAGGAATATCACTGTCCTGTATCGTGCTATACTTTGTGACAGTTGTATCCTGTGGAGTCAGCATTTGGGACATACAGGGTGAATTCTGTCTTGAAGCATCATTGTCTTTGATGTGCACCGTGTCTCAATAACTCACTAACGACGCCTTCAGAGTGTCTCTTCGAGAATTAAGTCAAGTCTAAAAATGGCTGTATTATGAGTTTGGAATAAATCTGTCTTTTGGTAGACGTGCTTCCTGGTGATTTTGTTTTTCTACTCTGATTTCCAAAGGAGCACTATCTCTCAGTTTTCACTTTTTTTCTTCCCCCTTCCATGTTTATGTCTGGTCTTTGCACAACTAACACTTCTGCTCTCAAAATTGTGTTGTCATTTGTTCAAATAAAAGCGACTCAACTGTTGGAGAAGGTGAAACAAAGCAACATTTTAAGTCTACGAGCCCTTTTGTTTTGTTTTTTTGTCTTGAAACAGGACCACGAAGGGAAACGGGGCTCCATGTGATTATTCCCGGCGAGGAGAAAGTCCTGCTCGATGACTCCAGTCGCAACGGACAAAGCGCAATGGAAGAGAAGTATTGATTAATTTATTTTTTACTTTTTTTCTTCGCTCCAGGCAGGACAGTGTACAGGTCGCATATACTGGCCACGTTAGATAGCCATGCATACTCCTAATATAAGACACAACAGTATCTGCCCTGCGAGTGGTTGGTGACCTGTTCATGGTGTGACCTGCCTCTCGCCCCAAATCAGCTGGGAGTGACGCCAGCTCAACCGCCACCCAATTGAGGATAAAAAATGGGTAGATGGAAAGTGTAAATCATAGTTCGAAAAAGATGCTAAACACATAATCGATGCCAGAAATGACAAATATGAATTTTAAAGAAAAGGGAAGCGGTGAGGAAAACAATCTCGATATTTGATGAAACCCATTACATGTACCTGTAGTTATGCTCATTTTGTTTTTTTTTCTTCTCTCCCCCTATCAAGGAGCCTTGTGGATGTGGTGTATGCTCTGAGGGACGAGGTACAAGAGCTAAAACAGGTAAATGCTGAACAAATTGATCTTTTACTAACCGTACAAGACACTGTTCAAAGACAGACATGTGGAAGGCATGAAAACGTTCCATTGCCTGTCGCATGTTGATTTGATGTTCATTTTTAACCTCTTTAGCTCTGCTGTGACCAAAAAAAAAAAAAAAAAATCCAAAACAAAGAAAAAGTAGCAGTGGTGTTCAGATCACTAATGATGATTTGAAGAATCAATCTGACCAGTCTCTTTTGGATTAATTGTTGAATCAGATTTAAACAAAAAACAAAAAAACATTCAATCCAAATTTGCCACGCAGTGTCAAGGAAAGAGTTAGGGGATGCTGCACTGCACACAGGCCATGAAGTACGAGCTGCTTGGGCTGAGCCATTATGGAAATAGAACAATTATTCATTGATTTCAAAACTTTGAGCCATGAGTCAAAGTCTAAAAATTTGTTAAATAATGACTTACATCTGGATAAACACACGAGTTGGGTTCCTCGTATGTCATGGCGTTACTGTTTATTCCCCGTTGAATAGTTCAATACGCCTCTGCAAAGAAAAATACGAATCCCATTTATGGCTATTAAGGATGCACTTCCTGTTGTCCCTCTGTAGGATAACAAGAAGATGAAAAGGTCGCTTGAGGAGGAGCAGAGGGCCCGCAAAGATCTGGAGAAGGTCGTCAGGAGGGTGTTGAAGAGCATGAACGACCCCACGTGGGATGAGACCAACCTGTGAAACTGCTTCAAAACATGCTTGCCAGGGACGGTGTGCTCTCTTTTACGATCCCGTGCATGTTTGAATTGTTTCAAGACATTCCTCAAACATCAGCGTCATCTCCAGTCTGTCCACGAGCTGGAAAAAGACAACTCGAGACATATGTTCTCCTCCTGTTTACAATCATTCCACTGGATGCCTTCTGGTGCTCCATACATATGTGCTGACACACAATGACATTATGGACTAGTGTGAACCTCTGCCATGCCATTTCACACCCTTTTATGTCTTATGTTATTTAATTTTTATGACGTGGTGAGTCATTTGACTTGTTGTATAAGCTTGTTTTTATTATTATTTTGTTACATGTTTATTTTGCTATTTGATTTGCTGTGTGTCGACATGCTGAGGGAAATGATCAGTTGTTGAACTTGTATAGTGTAAATAGGGCAAAAAAAAAAGATTTTGGGAGAAATTCAAAAAAGGATTTGCCTTTCTTTGTTGCAGTTGTTCCCCTTATTGGCTCATGCACTCACTAATAAATAACCATCCTTTTTTTTTTATATTGGAACATGTTCTTCAATGATGAAAAATATTAAAAATAGCTGTCAATATGACACAGTTGCACACCGCAAACTACAACAATCGTAAAAATTTAGATAATTAGGCAAAACTACACAAGTCATGAAATGATTCATTTTTTAAATACAGTTTGTGGAATTAATCCCACTGAATTGTGCAGGCCTACCTTTGGGTTGTGATGGCTTCAGGTTGGGACTGTACCATCATATTGTGACCTTACTAAATTAGTTTGCATTTCTCCCTGTGTTTTATCCGGGTTCTCCGGTTTCCTACCACATTCCAAAACCATGCATAGCAGGCTAAAGGAAAACTCTAAATTGCCCCCAACTGACGGTGAGTGTGAATGTTTGTCAATGTGTGCCCTGTAATTGGTTGGCAACCAGTTCAGACTGTAACTCGCCTACTACCCGAAGGCAGCTTGGGAGAGGCTCCAGCACACCCGCGACACTCGGCAGGATAAGCAGTTTCAGGTAATGGTTGGATGGATGGAAACGCAAACTGCAGTGCGCCTTTGCCAGTCTGCTACTTGCTGTGACGTCATTACTGGTCGCCAAAGTCACACGTGCCCTGCGAAGTTTCGCTCTGCGGAAAAAAACAAGTTTTCGCCTTATGGACCCCTGATAATATTCTTCGGATTAAAGGTACAGTACTTGTACTTTGTATGCAATTTATACATTTAAGTCGTATGAAGGATAAAATACTGTAAGGGCGATCCTTACCAAGTAATCAAATTAAGCAGTATAGTTAATTAAAATTTCGGTTAGACTGTATGGATTCAAGTCCTGACTTGTTTGTATTGTATACCATTGGCATTTAAACTAGATAAGACAGTTTTCATGTTTAATGTTGATACTGAAATGCTATTTCCCCATGCTTAATATTGGTTGGTGTAAGAGGAAAAACAGCCCCGTCTGAAATGAACAATTAGTTTATCTTCCATCTATTTATCTATTTTGTACCTGCAAGTGATAATCTTGACGTTATTCTTACGTTTAGCATGTAGCTCATGATGAAACTTTGTCAGCTAAAAATCTTGCTTTTGTCTTCAAATTTGATCACCAAAGGTCTCCTTGGATTGCATCTTTGACTATGGAGCTCCTAACTAGGCCTCGTCGGGCCTGAACGACTCCAGTGGATCACCAGGTACAACCCGATTCCTCACACTACCAAGTTATGAGATCCAATACAAGTCACAATATTGGAACCAGCTCTCAATATGATGCGTTGCACCGCTACAGCACTGCAAACTCCAATAATAACAATCCTTCCGCAAGATCTCGTTTACATGTATACCTAATTAAGTGTCCAGTCAGGTAAGTCTGCCTTAATGACATGTGTTGGAGCTTGCATGTCAATGAGAGATCGTATCGCCACGTAACATACAATGTGTGCATGCCGGCCGGCGCGCGTTTGAGTGTGTTTGCGACCGCCCTATTGAAATCTATTGTATTCCTTCCAAATGGTGACATCCTTTGTTTATTGGACGAATTGGCTGATCTAGTCCGGCCTCGGTAGTATGAATAAACACAGATGTCAACCTTTTCCCAGTGACTCTCACCTTGTCCACTCGTTGGTAATGAAAACTGTTGTCTTTTGTTTCACATTGAATACTCGCCTCCCTGCCTCCCCGGGGAACAAAGGCTTATAGTTCACATTCAACCTGTGAGGCAGATCAAGCCAGATAAAACCAGACCATGCTTATGTGAATACATTTTGCAGCATTTGCTTTTTTAAAATGATATATTATTTTCTAAGTTTAAGCAAAATTGACTTAATAATTCTAAAACTGAAGTGAAATGATCACGTAGCAAAATAATTGCTCAACTTCTTTTTTTCCGGTCTTGTCTAGGCCACTTGGTGCTTGGCAGGGGTCAGAGGGTTCAGACATATACCATGAGGATTAATAGCCAAGTTTATTTGAACAGATATCATAACTGTGTGGTGCGTTGCACTCTTACCACAGTGTCAAATACGGCTGAATGATTTTGAAAACTCACGGCTCACCTTCAGAAAACAGGTGAGCCGTGATTGGCTGTTACCTGAGCCCTGAGCAACTGTGATATGATTTTCAATCGACAGGTAGTGGCAAAATTGCTGCCTCCTCAGTATCAGGTGGAGTTTGCTGTTTAACTCATATTCCACAAATGCAATATTAACCAGAACTCAGTGTTTTGACTAGTGGAGGTGCATAGAAAATATTACAGCAAAGAAAATTTTTGGGGTTGACTTCTCCTTTAATATGCAGTGTTCCTGTAAAGTAAATCGGTTCTAAATGCTGTTCCTGCAGTGCAATCACTGAAGGGCCACAAAAAGTGTATGCATGAACTCAGCCACTCTTAAAATTCTTTGAGTGGGGCTTGACGAATGTGTAAGAACTCCTTTAACCTCAGACTATTCTCTCCATGGAATTGAAGTAAGCCCCTTTCATTTTTGAATGCAACAGGAGTGGCCTTGAAACATATGTATGAACTCGTGGGCCGAGTGAGCTTGACATGCATTTATGATTGTCTATTTTTAATTATGGAGGTCAAAAGAAGAAAGTGCTCGCTGGCTAGAATTGTACTTTCTGCAGTAGTACTTTTAGTTCCTGGCTCACCAAGTAACAAGAACTCTAAAATCTCCGATAACCTTTTGCTGGAAATGCATCTAGGGGTTCACTCTACTAGTGCAACTTGACAGGAGGGCTCTTGACAAACCTGTAAAGTGAGTCGGAAAAGTGGTAGATTAGTCTCACCGTTCCGACCCACTTCAGACACGCGCGCGCACACACACACATACACACACACACGCGTTTGGCTTTGGCTTGGTCTCACGGCTAATTG
>CAAKHF010002961.1:10695-41418 GCA_901007745.1 Hippocampus kuda
TGGTCGGCGATATCTGAGAATCCCGTTGTGGCCAAAGCGAGGGAGGGAGGTGGTGGGTGGGGGATGTTAAGACGGGCTCGAACGATGCCGCGCATCTTCGGTTTCATGAAGACGTTTCCAAGGAAACAATGACATCAACAGTCCGACATCCTGGATGAAATGTCTCCTTTGCGGCGAGTCAATAACGTAATAAAGTTCTCTTGGATGCCGGGCTTTGCTTAAAGGTCGGGTCATTCCGCGAGGCGAGACAAAGGTGTCGACTGGTGCAGACGTCGCTGGCACGTTGCCACCACCCTGCCCCCGTTCCCCAAATGTCGCAGCACTAATTGCCCCCCCCCCCCGTGTCGTATCAGCAGCGAATCCAGTTGGATGCTCCGATGAACTCGCAGGTGACGTGTTTGATCGACTCTCGGTTTGTCCTTGAAACGTTGTTGTCGGCGAGGATTAGACTCTGCCGGGGCCAAGTGGGACGCGAGTGTCGCCGTTTTTCCAGCCCCCTTTCATCTTCTGACGATCTCGCCGGCTTCTTTGACAATCAAGCCATCCATTAAATTTTCACAATGCGCCCGCCGCCGGCTCCCCGGCGGGGTTTCGACGTCCAATCTGTCTTTGCCGGGGCGCCTCCTGAGGGCCGCTCGGTCTACCTCAGAGTCTTAACTGGTGAGGGGGAGGACAATTATCTCCCGATTAAAAATGAATTCCAAGCCATTTGGCTTTTCTCCCCACCTTCGCCATTGTCGCCCTGAACAGAAACAACTTTGCCTTCCAGGTGGGAGGTCGAAGCCGCTCGGCTCTCAGACCAGCTTGACTTGACCCATTGCGCCGATCGAGGTGTTAACGTCACATCATCGCCAGGCGCTACTTGCCGCTTCGACGCCACTCGCCCCCCCCAACACCAATTCCACCAATTTTGTATGATGGTTTTTGAGCCCGATTGGAATCGGGTCCCCCGATACGCAGCGAGTGCAGCATTTCAAGATTGGATTTGTTGAGGGCGAGGGCGAGGGGTGCTGCGGTGCGATGCCGAGCGGAGCCAAACGGATTACAACCATCGTGTCGATTCCCCAAGCCAGAAAGAACAACCGACGAAATGGATAAAAGTGCTCCTTGATAGCGACGCGACGGGTGCGAGGTGCGGAGATGGAACCAATGCGCTGGCCAAATTGAAGCGGCGAGAGTCCATGGCAGATGTATGCTTGCTGGCGTCAATCAATTATTCACGGCATGCAGATTAGCGGCTGGAGCGGCAACAAAAGATGAAGGCTATCAGTTTCCCGCCCCCCCACTGTCTCTCACCTGCTTTGCCGGCACGATGGAGCGCAAGAAAAGAAGATGGCGGACAGTGACGGGCGCTAAATTGCGCAGGAAAAGAAAGTTGCATCCGACTTGTTTTGCGCTTTGTTTCGAGCTCCAGCGGGGGGAGACGGAAGGGTTAGCCGACAGCGCTGTGATGTGCCCTAATCGCGGCGAGAGCAATAAAGGAGGATCATTAGCCGCCCGCGAGATGGATGACGCGCCGCTGGAGTCGCATCAGCGATGTGTGGCGAGGCATTCGCTTGTCTCGTCGTCATGTATTCAATCGAGCGAGTTCTTCCTTTTCGTGAAGAAGGCTCAAAATAAGCAGCAAACTTTGGCACCGAGTTAATTGCGCGTTCGGTATCGTAGGAAACGACGCGTCACCCTTGAGCCGTGCTCGACACCTGCCTCCCATCATGACACCAAATCCCCTGGAGCGGTCCGGTCCTCCCCAGCCCCCCGTGGGGCCTCTTTTGGATGCGGCCCCCGCTCCAAGACACCTTGGCGCCGGCTCCGTTTGCGAGCATTGAGACTCAGTGAGCGTGAATGCTCGTGTGTCTGTGCCCTGCGATTGGCCGGCCATCAGAGCAGGGGATGGCCCGCCTCTTGGATCGGCTCCAGCTCACCTTTGACCCTGTCGAGGGCAAGCGCCACCGGATGGAAGTTTGACACTTCCGGGAGCCGCTTTCTCATGCTCGTTCGTCTTCACCACCAACACGACTGGAGAAAAAGAGTTCAAAACAACTTTTTTTTTTTTTTTTGTCCCCGGTGGAGTTCTGCACTCCACCGAGTGTCATTTCAGTTCTTCGCCGTCTTTTTCTCCGCCGGCCAATCGATTTGAAGACGTCACCGTCAGCGCCGCAAAGTGCAATTGCTATTTGGCATCGTCTTTCTGACATTTTGCAAAAGGAGTAATTAATTGGCGCGGCAGCGAGCGCCCAGCCTGAAATCCATAACCGACGCCCCCCCTCGCCGCTGTCGTCATTCATTGCATTCGCAGACGCTTCTGGTGCATTTTTATCCCCGTGATGAAGCACATTGATTGTTTTTTTTTTTGTTTTTTTTTCATCTATTTTTTCCTGTCTTTGATTGAGTGCGGCCGGCATTAGCGTCGCTTATTCTCATGAAGACGTCGCGCGGAGCGCATTGAAATGTTAATTGAGCTTCTGCTGGGTTTTTATTTGACTTTTAACGTCGTGACTGTCATCCGCATGTCACTCGTTGGACTGATGGGACCGCTGGCAAAAAAAAAAAAAAAAGAAGCAGGCGCCAATCTTGTCACGGTGGTGTTTCTTTGCAAAGAGGAGCATAAGTTGGAGGTCCGGGGGGGGGGGGGGGGGTGAAAGTTAGCGCGGCCTTCCAGTCGATGAACTCCCACGAGCGCGTCGGCTCGGGTCAAGGCAATTAACCTCAAGACAGGCGCTCCACATACTGCAGCTCATAGTACAGGTTAGCGTAACGCAGCGTGATGCGCTTCGATGTCAGCACGTGACATCTTCCTGTATTTCATAAATCATTCAGCGTAACCTCGGGCGATGCTGACCGTAATAACACACCGGCAGAAGATACACAAAATATGCGAGCCGTGCCAGGGAAAGGGGCTGTTTTCGACTATTTTTCGACGCAAACCGACTCCGTTTGTGCGGCCTGTTTTTCATCAAGCCGCGGTTGACAACGGCTTCTCTTTGACGGCTCGTCCGCCTCTTTCGAGGAATCGCAACCTGCTTACGGTGTGCCGACGGTCTCCACGAATGGAGTTCCTCGCCGGCAAGGACTGCAGCGTCAGCGCCACCCATATTAGGAGCACATTGCCGTTGGAACACCAGCAGAATGCGCTTTTAAAAAATGCATGGCGGGGAATTTAGAGTGTGTGAGAGTAAATGCTTCCTAATGGAATCTTCCATTAAAAGCTCTCCACATTATGTCCAAGGCCTTTTTAGGCTCTCGGCGCTGAAGTGGGGGAGGAATTATTTGAACAATGACTCCTGCAAGCTTCCGCCTACACGCCAGGCCCCATTTTTCTTTTTTTTTTTTTTTTTTTAGCCAGTTCAAGGTTAGGGATCAACTCTGAGGGGCCCTTGCTTGTTGCCTCCGGCATCTCTCGGGCAAGCTGAAGTGGACAAGAGACAAGCATTTGCCATCAAGCGGAGAGCCACCGAGTGAAGCGACAGCGGATATAAAAAGTCGACGTGGCCCCGCCAGCTTTGGGTGATATCATGCGAAAGCCATTACAAGCGCTGACACGTCTTCTGCGCTCGCCGTTCCGGACGCGTCGGTGAAGGTGAAGGCCAGTTTCTATTTTCGCTGAGGAGAAGCGAAGCGGTCGGATTGCTTTTTTTGCATTTGCTGTCCCTTTCGCCATGTTGCCAACAATGGGCAAGATTTTGGGGGATGTTTGCGAAAAACTACAAAATGCTGGCAAAAAGTTCTTGGATTATCTCTCAGAAATGAAAATCAAATTGATTGGAGATTCTTACTTGAGCCACAAAATCTTTTTTCTTTTTTTTTTTCAGAGTCATTTGATTGGTTGGGCCGTCGGTTGGCCGTTGGTCAGTTGGCGATTGCAGGCTCAGTCGATTGTAGTTTCTTTGATCATTTGGTGGTTTCGCGTCCAGCCCGGCTGCGAAGATCGAGCTGAAAAAAGTTTTCGTGAAGTAGCTCACACGAGCCAACAATTTCTTGTCTGATTGACATTTGTGGCCTTGAATTTCCAATCACCTCATCGGCATTTTGACCCCAAAATTCTGCTGCATTTTCTGCTGTCGGAAACATTTTTTTTTTCCCCCCTTGACGTCATCTGCCGCGACATGTGACAAGAATAATCAGCAAGCAGATGAAAACGTCAAGTGAATTTGACCCCTCCGCCCCCAACCCCAAAATGGTGGATTTACGCATCCAACAGGAAGCTCTTGTTGCTTTCTCCGCCTGCTTTCGCCAAAAATCCAGCGCCATCTGTTTGCCACTCAGCAGCCGTCCCCGCATCCTCCCCCCGGAGTTCGGACTCCCCCAGACCGTCTGTCAAGCTCCTTCCCCTCTCCCCCCACCCCCCACCCCCTCCGCCGCCGCCGCCATCCATCATGGCGGCACTGACTCACTGATTCCCGCGTGGGGGGCTGCCAGGCGACAGGGATCATGCAGCTTTGTGGAACCGGTGCTCAGATCAGCCGCTGAATTAGCGGACGGACGAGATGAGCGCTGGCAGTGCAAAAGGAAGCGCAAGAGATATCAGGAAAAGGGGGCTGCGAACAAAATGCATCCGAAAAGAGCTGCACAAAGTCATACGATATTGGCCAAAGCATCGTAGGACAAAAAAAAAATTTGGGGGGAGAAATGTACCACTCAATTGGAAAAACAAACACATATTGAGAAAGAGAGAGAGAGAGCGATAGAACATTTGGCCAGGGAGACTGAGGAAAAGCGATTTTGTTGGTTGGTTGGTTTGTGATTTGCAGCTACGTTGGTTTGTTGCCTCATCAGTTGATCGATCGTTGGTTTGTTGGCCGCTTGATGGTTCGGTTGTTTGGTCATTTGGATGGTTGGGCCATCAGTCGATCGATCATCTTCCCGCCCTGAGATTGTCCAACCACGATGCGGGTGAATATGAGCCTTTTTTTTTTTTTTTTGCGTCGCAGAACAAAATGAGCATGTCAAAACCGAAACCCAAGCGGCGCTGCAACGTTAGCATTAGCATCTTGAACGCACGACACGGATAGAGATCACGGAAGGCTGAAATGGGAGCCCTGCAACTCTGAGCTGCGAGGCGGATGTGGTCACCACGAGCACACCGTGCCGTGCTGCACGGTAAAGAAATCACACTCTCAATTAGAATGAGGTTGAAAATTATGAGCGCTGCAGCCGACGTGGATTTATTGGACGTTGGCAACCATCCCAAAAAAATGGCAATAAAGTTCTTGCTCTCTGTGTAGAAATGTGACAACATCGATGAGAAATCTACAGCAAATTCTCTCTCTCTCACACACACACACACACACACACACACACACACAAGTGCGCAGCGTAGTAGTGAGTTATTTTTTATATTTTGCTCCCCCACCCGCTGCACATGAAGGAGCATTAATCCAATCCAAACAGCTCCGAGGAGACGTCTCTCTAATAACTTACGGTGACTTAAGAATCTGTTTGTGTCGGCAGCGGGCCCGTGAAAGATTAATAACTGCCACAATAGGAACGGCGCGCGTCCTCGGGAAATAAAGAGCACAAGAGGAAAATAATGCCGATGTGCCGAGATCGATGAAAAGGCAAATTAGCCGCTGGCGATGTCGTTAGATTACAAGTTACCTCCGTCGCCGCTTGATTTGTTGGCGGATTCGCTGCAGGAAACTGATGGGTGGGAAGGAATAAAATAACAATCATGAAAATCTCCCGATTTGAACTGCAGGCCAGTTGCAAATGATTGTGTCATGATGTATCTGACAGCTGACATTGCTGCATTCATAAAATGCTTTGTTCTTTTCCAGACTCAAAGGCATAATTCGGTCGTCATCTTTGACCAATAAAATAAGGATTAAAAAAAAAAAAATCAAGAAAAGAATACTTTAGAATCTTGTACTTCATGCAAATCTGGTTTTGCTTCAGTTCAGCGGACATTGTTCTGCTCCTTCTCCTTGTGGTGTCTTGGCCACCTGGGGGCAGTGTCGTCCAGGCCAAACTTTTCTGATGACGGTCCAAAATATGTCCACCAAAGGCCCTCTTGCTTATGTTTTCAAGAGCTGACTGTTTCGACTTCGTTCTACAGCTGCTAACTTATTTTTACACGTGTTTGACAGTGAAACACGTGAAAATGTGACTTCACATCCTGCGAGCAAAACTCCCTTGACGTGGTGTCTTCACATCCTGAGCGTTTTTTTGGCGAGTACATTTTTGGACTTGTAGAACAAAGTAAACCAGAACAAACTCATTTTGATTTGACATCGTTGGATTATCACAGGGAGGGGCAATTGGCTGCCCCACAGGATTATTTTCAATATCAAATATCGACTACAGTGGATATTTGCAGTTCGGCAGATTCATATATATATAGATATACAGGTATATATATGTATATATATATTTTTTAAATGTTTTATTTGAAGACAACTACTGCTTTTAGTCGTGGAAACCGCATACTGGAGGTTTAGGAGTGTTTTTTTTTTTAAATTTTATTGTTTTATTTATTCCTTTTGAAGAAGAAGAAGACACTTTCGAATTTTTTTTCTTTTCCCCAATTTATTTCAATGGGTGCCAATTATGAGCTGATTTTTTTTGCTCCATATTTAAAACAGCAATTTATATTTGCATCTGGTTCGAAAGAGTGTGAAAGCCCCCTTTTTCATACAGTGATACATTTATTTTTAAACTTCTGAGCATTATCATTTTTGATTTTTTTTTGGGGTGGGGGGGTGAATATATCAATTCGATGTTATTATACTGTAAGTGTACCTAATGAAGTGTCCAGTGGTTGTGTGTTCCCACAATGGTAAATGTGCTGTTCTTAATGTGTCACACACACACACACACACACACACACAGCGCCGCAATTTGGAATGCAAATGAGGGCCCTGCACAGCTGTAAGCGTGTCTGTGGGCACAGCCGGCTGGCTTCCAAAACTGCACACAAACAGATGGAAATCTGCCAAGCCGCCCAACCCGCACGCACGCGCTTCATCAATTCCTCCACCTGCGTGCATGCACCAAGACTCGTGCGTGCAGCAAAAGGATTTCCACCAGCTTGCGTGCCTTCCACCACGCTCACTTGTTTGATTGTTGTTTCGCGGGGTTATGCGAAAAACGAGCGATCCAAGTGGGAAGGGAAAGAAAAGTTGTGAATTATAGAATGCGGCTCTCCCAAAAGTTGCCCAAAATTGCAGGTTCGATCCAAAATGGCCGACTTTCAACTTGGGCTGGGGACGGCAGCTATTGAATCAATTTTTTTTCAAATTGTTTCTTCTACCAGGGCGGCCTCGGTGGCCAACTGGTGAGCACGTCCGCCTCACAGTGCCGAGGCGCCGGGTTCCAAATACGGGCCCCGGCCTTCCTGTGTGGAGCTTGCATCTCCTTCCCGTGTCTGCCTGGCTTTTCTCCGGGTACTCCAACTTCCTTCCACATTCCAAAAATTTGCCCAAGTGCTGGTCCGGTCTTGTTTGTCTGTTGGCAAAATTCGATGCACGCAACCGCAACAACAACAAAAGCCTTTCCTCAGTTTGCTTATGACAACAAGGGCTAATTGCCCTCCATTCAGTCACAACACTCGACATCCATTTTCGCACACACACACACACACACACACACACACACACACACACACACACACACACACACACACACACACACACACACACACACACACACACACACACACACACAAAAGACTTGATTGTCAGTGTGAAGCCAATTCTCGAAAAGGGGAATTAGTAAGCGAGCGCTTGCCGTTGAAGGCTTCTGACGGCAAAGCTTTTTCTTTCCTCCTCTTCCTCGGCTCGAAATTGTCTCGAGACTTTGCCGAATCACGTCGGCTTTGTGCGCTTGCACGCCGATGGTCACGATGGATGTCATCGTGCCAAAAACATCTGTTTGCGCTCGTTAGCGCGCCTTTTCGAGGGCGTCAGACGATGGCAGCTGCCGCTGTCCACTTGCCCGCGCAAACAAATGCAGGCACTTGGTTGACTTCCACTCTCGCGTGCTGTCACCATTTTTTTTCCCCCCCGTGTCTGATCTTGTCACTGTCAGCCAGTAATTGGCGCTTTCCATTTTGCCACTTTCGAGGCTCCGGTGTTAAGCCAGAGTGATCGTCACCAAATCGGTTCACGTCACGCACTGTTCTAACCGATGGGTCCAAATATTCAATGTTGCTGCGCAGGATGCTGTCAACGGTGTTTTCTAGCTTCAAAAACACGACGTGTCCCCCCCCCCACCAAAAAACAAAACAAAACAACAACAACAACAACGAACAATAGCATGGCGCTTAGATGAAGTATGCATTCAGGCATTGTGGTGAGAAAGATCAATGAAAGTGATCAACTTTGTATCTTATCAATGATGAGTTTGCCAACATGAAAGATTCAATTCAATTCAATCTATCTATCTATCTATCTATCTATCTATCTATCTATCTATCTATCTATCTATCTATCTATCTATCTATCTATCTATCTGTCTGTCTGTATGTATATAATTTACGTTGGGTGAAGTCTAGAAAGATTCTGAAAACAATATTCAAAACAAGTCGGCCATTTTGTTTAAAATCCAGGAAAAAAAATCTCTTTATTCTTTCTTTTTACTTGGGAAGTCAAAAAGCTTGTCTGTATTTCATTGAAAAAAAGTGCCTTTATTCTTCAACATCACTGTTAAAAATGCAATTGCAATTACATGGCAAAACTAGGTGTCTTTTTCTTTTTCTTTTTTTTTAAGAAGGGTTGCCGGTAGCTGCTGAAAGTAGCTTGCAAGCTGCTTCTGGGGCTGAATCAGCTTTTGTCGGAGTGGCTCTGAAATGAAGAATCTCCGCAGACATTTCCACGGTTGCTTTCATTTCACACTTGATGCGCGGCGGGCGCTCCCGAGACATGCGTATTTGTTTACAAGCAATTAAAAAGTCCATTTTCCATCATATCGAGCCTTGGAAGAAAAAACAAAAAACAACCCAAAAACATGACGCAAGCATTTTGAACAGAAAAAAAGTGCTAAAAGAGCCACGGCATCTCGGTGTCTGTACGCATCGAAATGTCAGCGTCTTTTGCCCGCTGACAAATGGCTCAAATCAGCCATCGGGGGCAGCAGTCGAGACAGAAACGTGTTCTGAATGTGCTTCATCAAAGGAAAGGCGCCGAGTATTCCCGCGTGCTGTGTGCATTTAGAGCGTTTCTATCCAAGGAAAACCTCGTTTTTGCACACTGTGACAGTTCTGATTTCCCCTCCTGACTTTTGCCGGAAGGGATATTCGGCTTTCGGCTGGAATTTCAGGAGGAGCCGAACCCTTGACAGGTGAACTTCTTGTGGCCTTCCCTCAGCGTTTGTGAACGCACGTGTCACACACCTGTTCCAACGTTTCAGTACTGTTTGCCTCACTTGCTGTTCTCCCGCGTGTGATTCTCAAATCGACCGATAAATGTCCTGGTTCAATCATCAGCCCTCGTCACGCTGTGCTCGTTCGGACATCATGAGACCAAGACGCCTCGCCACTGCGATGCTTCAAACGGGACGGTGTCGGACGCAAGTGGCCACTGAGCTTCCAGCGTCGTTGGCAAGGATACCGAGAGACCGGAAGAGTCACAGAAAGATGTCGAAGTGGACGTCCTTTGGCCACATCCCGCTGCATTGTGAGCAATGCCCTGAGAAAGCGGATGACGAACGCCACTCCACTCCAGGCGCGTTTCGGGGAGGTCGGAGGCAGCCGTACGTCACGTCAACCCATTCGAAAATTTCATCTTCGCCGACGACAAAGCTCAAACTCATGGAGGTCGCATTATCAGGGAACGGCCGTTGGGAGACTGATGTACCTCAAACGGAATGGCCCGCACTTCCTCCAGACCCGAATCCTACGGCAGGATCAGCGGGGTCACCGCGGAAACAAACACCGTTCTCGTGTTTGGCCATTGTTGCTTTGTCTTGCGAATAAGATTGTGACGAGCAATTTTCACGTTGTTTGAAGCCGTGCTCGGAGGTAAAATCGAGCAGAAAGAAACACGGAGATATCTCCAACAGGTGGCACACAGAGCGAATGTTGTTGAAGCGGCAGGAGAGACAGCACAGGTGAGCCTTCCACATCCATTCCAAGACTGGACGGAAACTTGTTTGTTTTTTCTTCCCGCCCCCCACCACCTCCATACCTGAATATTCTGCTGCATTTTCTTCTTCTCGTTGCTCATCTGAAGGCCCCTCTCCTCCTCCTCCTCCAAGCGGCTCTCCAGCTCGGTGAGCACGTCTTCCAGCTCCTGCTTGCGACTGGCCAGCCTGGACCGCATCTCCTCGGCCTCTGCAAAAAGCTCGGCCTCGGCCTGCAGCTGGTCGGCCAGCACCGCCTTCTCCTCTATCAGCTGACGGATGACGGAGAGGTGGGACAATGGGCCAGGGACATCTGCGAGAAGGCTCTGATCTCCGAGTTAGGAGGTTTGCTCACCACAGTGTGTTTCTTGTCCAGGTCGGTGAAGTCCTGCTCCACTCGGGCAAGTCTTTCCTTGGCCTTGAGCAGCTCCGATTCTCGGATCTGGATTTCCTCATCCTGCCGCGTCACTTGCAGCAGCGGTTTCACCTGCCAAGCGCACAGCAAGACTCACGAAACCTTTCAATATTTGGTCCTAAAGCGGTCAAAAAGACTTTGGCAAAGTGAAAATGATCAAATGAAGACGAGAGGAAGAGTCTATGAGCAGGACCACGGAAAATCTGGGGCGGGGCCACGAAAAATGGTCATCATCCTTGTCAACAAGACAATTTATTTACAGTCATGCAAGTGGAAAAGGGTTGTGGGTATTTTACAGGGGCAGTTGGCGGGTTCCGACGGCCGCCAGGTTTGTATGCAAGTCGGAGCGCGCCGTAGTCTGACGCTAAACTCCACTCGTCATAATTACGGTAAATTGTGTGTGAAAAATAACAAATTAGGGCAGTCTTTTTATCCTTGTTACAATATCAATTCACACTACTACGCATGTTGGGGCAAACGCTGCGAGAAAAAAAAGTTGAAAGGCGCTAATCTTACTAGCCGGTCGCACCTTTGTGAAAAGCCGCCACCATTGCCAGTTCTTGAGGATGAGATAAGCGTGACAGTTCCTCTGCATCACCCTTAGAGCGCTCAGCTGCTGCTGTTTCTTCATGAAGGCTCTAAGAGGAGAGCAAGACAAACACAGAGACACGTACGTGGCAGGTGGAGAGGGCTCTTTGACATTTTGGGTGTGTTGCCGGTGTTGGAAGTCGTTTCGAGTCCTTCAAATAATATTTTAAAGCAAATGCACTGAACGGGCACAACTGAGTGACCTCAACGACGTACCTTGAGTCTTAACGTTTCTAATAATTGTGAGGAATGGACGCATCGCTACAAGCTCGAGTATGTTTGATGAGATTGCAGGTTTGAAAATGCCGTCAATTGTATTCGGAGTAGAGGCAGCGTACAGTTCAAACAGTGACACGCACTTTCGCGCATTCTGACAGCTGGCTGTCAATGTGAATGAACCGACATTTCCAGTTTCTAATTAGCCCGCGTCTCCCATTTTTCATGCCGTTCGCAGCATTCCGATGGCGGCTCGCCAAATTCCCGTCGAGAACGTTCCACGTCGTGGGTATGGATTGTTAGCCAGTTCAAGCATTCGTGTGGCTCGAGGCGCTTTTGGACGCGACTGTGCTCCTTGGGTCATTTTGTCCCAACGGGTCCTCGTTTCAACAATCAGTTGGAAGTACTCGACAAGATTTGAGTCTGCGCAGAGCCAAGGTGTCAAAATTCCAGAAGGCCCGTGAGCCAGATCCAGCACTCGCCTTTAAGCGATACAATGGATGAAAATTAATTATTCGTCTCCCCACACAGAAGTGACTCGCACCTTGTCTGTGAACAACCACAATGAAGCTCAGCTTATTGCTAGCATCGTGGCTCGCCGCGCTTTTGTCAAAGCCGGAACTTGCATTTTTGTGAGAAGTTCAGTGAGCCTGTTCAACGAGGCCGGCCGGGCCTAGACGGGCATGTATGAGGGGACAGACGCAAATCTTAAGAGGGTGCATTAATTGTGCTCCAGCACCTTTGACAGCGGCTAACTGACAAATTCACTCACTTGAATGCAGGCCAACTAAACAAGTGCCTTGTTAAGGCACTCTCGTCTCAAATGCTTGGCGCACTTATTTGATTGTGCTTACTGTTGTTCGACCAACCCTGTATGAACTTGGGTTCGGCTTAGTTGTATGTCCTCGTCTCCACCTAAGCTGACGGCACTTTGTCAGGCCTCTAACCTCCGAACTCGCCAACTTGTGTGTCCCTATGAGGACGACCTTCTTTTGGTATAGTTCTTAGGGTCCCTTGACCACGATAAGGTTAAATAGTACCCTGAAGATGTTTTTGATTTTTGGGGTATTTCATTTAATTTTTTTAATACCCATAGGAGGGTGTTTTTGTATTTTGGGGTATTTTCTATATAATACCCAGAGGATGATGTTTTTGTTTGGTAATATTTATATTTATTACTATTAGCCTAGAAAAAACAAACAACTTAACAGTTACTTCATTAGGCCTGTCCAAAACAAAGGCCCAGGCATCCTGGTATCGTGTCATCAACTGAAAAAAATATAGTAAGAAGCAAGACATTAAGACGCAAATGGAGCGGAGGAGAGAGGCATGAGATCATAAAAATATGTGAAATATATTTTGGGGGATTTAGTGTGAAGGGGAGGGAACGACATTTATTGGAGGGGGCCAGGCCCCCTCTTGCCTCTGCCTAGACCCGGCCATACTGTTTAAACTGCTACCGCCTCTTATTTTTATTTTCTTTTTTTTTTCATAACTGTCTGTGCTTTGACTGTGATGAGCATCCCCCCCCGAGGGCCAGCACAACCACCACGTGGCCAAGTGTGACAGCCCCGGGGGTTCAACACCGAGCGAGTTTTTCCTCACTTGCGTGCGAGGTAGCCTCTGGCCGCACTTTGGAAGCGTATGATGGTGTCTGTGATTTTTAAGTCCCGCTCCTCCTCCAGGTGCGCCAGCACGCCGGCTCTGAAGAACACTTTGCTTTGGCCCACACGGAATAGGTTGGGATCCAGCTCCAAGGCTTTGATCTGAGCAAAGACAGGAGGAGATTAAAATCTGCATTTGGGAGTGATTATTTGACTGCTACACGCGTGTCACACTAGCGGCACGAAGGATGTGTGCAATTGTGACGTGTGGCATTAGGTCAGACAGGCTCGCGATGCATGGCCCACACCGCTGGCGGAAAAGGACTCACCATGAGTTCTGACGCCTGTTTTCCGTCCATGAAGGTGCGAGGAATAGCGTTGGGAGTCAGAATCTCGTATCTGCGGGACACATTTCATTTAGTGTGCGCTGAAGCAGGCGTGAAATGCGCGTGGATGAGGCTCAAGTGGCCGGTCGGTGTACAATCAGAAACACTCTCGCCTCTGTCTGAACTCCTGGAAGGGGATGCGGTTCGGGAAGCCTTGTCGGCAGATGCGGATGCCCTCCAGGACCCCGTTGCATCTCAGCTGGTCCAAAACTAAGTGCGGTGCCAGCTTGCCAGCCTAAAAAAAAAAAAAAAAAAAAAAAGCTCAGGAGAGCAGAAAATAAGAGTGAGATGTCCATTTTGTTGAAGGGAATTGCCCAAATATTTTTAAAGTGTTCCACTTGTTTAAGCATGGTAAAGATTTTTCATCATGTGTCAATTATGACGACTTAATTCAGTCATTTTTAAGCAGACTTTCATTCATGTATGCATGACAAAATTCAGTATACTGATGTATGAATCAGAATGACAAAATTGTAAGATTTGGGAATCATAATGACACATTTCATGAATGTAGGAATGGCATTTAGCAGCACTGGAATATTACATGAATGCGCTCCAATCTTTTAAAATTGTAACATTAGTTTAAGCACCATGGTAAAAAAAAAAAAATTGGTTCGATAGAACTGTCTGATTTTCCTCTTGCGTCTCACCCTCTTCTCGTGGTTGGGAATGATGCAGCGCAGGAAGTTGGGGTTGGTGTTCCTCAGCGTGGCCATCAGCTTGGCGAGCGACTCTTTGTACAGCTGGCCCACGGTCCTGAACATTCCCTTCTTGGTCTTCAGTCCCGATGCGCCAAACGCAACCTGCCCGCTGTTCTCGCCTGATGACGACACCTGGTCAAGACCGATGATGCGGTCCACTGGACAGAAAGCGCGCAGCGGGGGCGGCGTTTAGGCATTTCCCACACTCATCATCAGCTCAAAAAACACGACCAAAGCTCGGCCCAAAGCACGTTATCAGATAGATGGACGTACCGTATATTCGCACATGGTGGCGGGGAGCATTTTTTTGGGGTGGGTGCTCAACTGAAACGCTCTAAGATGATACAAGATCTGCCTAAAAAAAGGACAATCATCCAGAAAGGCTTTTCCGCATGCCCACTCCCTGTACCATTTTTAGAGTCACGTTGTAGACAAGTTCGAAAGGATCTTCAACTGTTTGGGGATCAATCGCACCATTCCGCCTCAGCAGTTACTATTTAACAAGAGCGTCTAGAACTGAGACAATTAAGTCACTACCTGTTTTTTCACTGATGGGAGCGGAGGTGTCTATTTCGGGAGGGAGGCGCACCCAACGGCTAATTGTGGTGCGGCAACAGAGGCAACTATTTGAGGAAATACGGCACACTCGACTTTCAGAGATGCAGAATATTGCTTCACAGCCGCTACTCTCTGTAGACGTGATCACATTGAAAAAGTGCTTCTGATCGACTTTGGACAGATTTTTTTTTGTTTCTTTCTCAAGGCACCAAATGAAGAAAAACACCAAATGGCCAAATGTCATTTGCATCGTGTTTGAATGCTAGGAAGGCAATATTTTGCGTCTGCCGAGCTCATTCATTGGTAAGTATTCAACTCCGCCTGGATGCCGTGAGGTGGGATGTTGCTTTGGCGTGAGCATGCTGCTATCTTCACACAGGTCACAAATCACTATTCAAGTGCCGGTGAAATGGGAAACCAGACGTCACACAGGCACATCTACTGAAAGCAGCACTAATACAGGAAGAAAAAAAAAACACATACAGTGAACCCACCGCTAGAACGGAAATTATGAAACGACCATTGTTTTCATGGATTTTTACTGTATGCTGGCAAATTGGAATTTAAGACAACCTTTATTTCTCCCACACAGGGGAAATTTGCAGTCTACAGCAGCAAAATTTGGGGGGGGGGGGGATAAAGTGTTAAACGGTAGCACTTTGTGGGCAAGCTTAAGCAAGCGCGTTGATTTGGAGAACGGAGCGTCTTCTTTTCGCTTCGGCAAGTCATGTTATACCGCCGTCTGTCTTTTCTTGACAGCAAAGAGAAAAGAACGGTCGCCAAGCAAAAGTGTGTGTTCTCATCCTGGTCGATTTTCACCGGGTGGGAACAAATAAATAAACGGGGGTTCACTCTTTTGACCTAATCAAGAGACACAGGCGGACAGAAACCACACAATCTCGAGTAGGAGGGGAGAGGTTCATGCAGGACACACGCAGCGGTGCAGAGGAACCTACTGTCGGAGCCATTTGCCTGCAGTGTGGTGTAGGAGTCAAAGAAGTAGACACGAGGTAGAGTTTGAATATCTGAGGTGGGGTGCGGGAAAGCAATGAGGGAAAGAGGACCGAGAATCAGGAAAGATTTGAGTCAGCACAGCAGAGAACGTGAAGGAAGAGAGACAGATGAAAGTGTGATGCAAGATAAAAAAAGGAGAGAAAATAGTCAGTTAGTAGTGCTTTGTTGCTTGTACTTGAGGGCTTTGAGGAGAAAAGGTGACAAAGATGTTGTTGCTCATTCACGCGGGTTGAATGCATGAGGACAGTCGAGCGCATCAGTCTCACCCTCCTTCCACAACTCGGAGACAAAATGGTCGGACGACTGGTGGAGGAGGGACGCCACATTGTCGTTCAGGGGATCCATGTTCTTGACCAACCAATCGTTGGCCTTGTAGTCAACCTGATGGCGCGGAATCCAGGAAGTAAAAAAAAACAAAACAAAAGGTCAGACATGGTTTTGCACCGTCCGCCATTTCCTTCTTTTGGAGTCAATAGGCACCTTGCCGGCGTAGTGGATGATGGAAAAGTCGGCCTCGCCGCGCGGCTGCTTGGATTTGAAGAATTTGGGGTGGCTGCCTTGCTGACTGGTCAGCTTTTCCACGAACGACTGGTCCGTAGCTCGAGGGAACCAGCACTCTTCGTCCAGCAGAGCCAGAACACCCGGAGGTTGGACCTAGCCGAGGCAAAGACCGGGCGGGACACGTTATGGACAAAAATGATTGTGTACTGTACAAAGGCTCGTGCGCCTAGGAACGGTTTGGTGCATCTGACTTCCGAGCAAAGGTTTTTGATCTGACAAGGTGAACCTACTGGTCTTTCAATGAGATCGATGCACGGTTGCAAGTCGAGGCCAAAGTCGATAAAGTTCCACTCGATGCCTTCTCGCTGGTACTCCTCTTGCTCCAGGATGAACATGGTGTGGTTGAAGAGCTGCTGCAGCTTCTCGTTGGTGTAGTTGATGCAGAGCTGCTCGAAGGAGTTCAGCTGCACAGGAGGCAAAGGAGAACGCTTGACGGCCCAAAAAAACACGAGCCTCCCACTTCCGTAACTGCCGGGGGCCTAAACGGCAGGCACACTTCTGTGTTGCTTGAAGCACTGTCTTGTATTTATTTATTTCGTTATCTAGTGTGGTTATGCTACACTTATTTTCAGGCAGATTGATTTGGCCGCTGGGTATTTTACTCTGAATAATCTGTTCTCCGTTCCAAACGCCATTAGGAATGCAGCTCATCACGTTATCGGGTTAGAGGGTGCATCAAAGGGTTAAATGCGCATTTTGTTCATATTTTGGGGTTTCATTGGATTGACATTTTATGAATGAATTGACTTCAACTTTATTTAACCGGTTTGGTGTCCCATTGAGATGAGGAGGCTCTTTTCCACGAAGGCGGGCATCAGCAATTGCACAAAGTAACAGACATATGGAGAGAGAAGTACAATTTACAAAGTTCAACCATATTGCTTTGGTTTTCTTACGCGCCACCTTGAGACGGACTTTCTGGAATGACTTCATCACAAAATTCCAGGTACTGCTGTATATCAAATCAATTTTCCCCATGGAAATGAATTGAAATGCCGTTAATCCATTCTAGCTCGCCAAAAAGCACTTTTTTGGGGGGGTCATGCACTGTGTTTTTAATGAAGCAAAAAAAAAAAAAAAAAAACCAAAAAAACCTCACTGACGTACAAAGGAAATGTTTCCTGGATGGAACCTGTTCAAGTTTAAAACAGTAGCCCGGATCGGGATAAAAACGCACCAGGAAGATCTCGAATCCGGCGATGTCCAGGATGCCGATGAAGGAGGCTCCCTGTCTCTGCCTGCGGTCCAGCGCTCTGTTGATTCTGTGCACCAACCACCTGAACAGGCGCTCGTATGTTGCCTTGGCCAGGGCCTCCACGGCAAAGTCAGCCTGGAGACATGAAATGGGATCAACGTCGAGGCTTTCTCAAATTGGTATAGTCCAAATTGGAATGCGCTTCGACAGTCGGCGCCCGCATACGTCTGAGCGGTTGTGATTACGAAGCGCTCTATTATACGAAGCAGAGTGCCAAGTCAGCTGTTTAAATTGTGAATGGGAGAAATAGGGAAAGCGCCAACATCGCTGTAGGCTACTGCTGATCGAAGTCTGGTGTGGAGTACTGCTTCGGTGTGTAATACCGCAGGTTCTCTCTCAAGAACTTTTTTTGTGCCAGCCGCAAGAAGGGCGTGAGGCCACGGTGAATGGCTATTACCTGTTCTTTTGTTTGGGCCTTCTGAACGTACTCCCGACCCACTTTGATCCTCGGCGTGAGGATGGCTCGGGTGAACTCCATTACGTTGATGCCCAGCAGGTGGCACAGTTTCTGAGCCGCCGTGTTGTCGGGCATGGACGCCTGATCGTGGTTCTTCTCCTTTGTGAAGGAAATGTTGCCAAACTGGAGCACGGCGGATATCACCTTCAGCATGGCTAAGGAGACGACGGCAACGTTGAGGCGAGGTGATTGGCGAGCCGACTATACGTATAAATGACTTGCGGGAACCTCAACTTACACATCAGCTCCTCGGGGTTGAAGCCCATTATGGCCATGGAGTCCATAGTCTGGGTGAAGTTCTCGGCATCACTCTGACCAGGAACTGTAATGGTACCTCCGCTGAGAAAGCGGTACTCGTCGGCGGTTCCTAAGAGCAGGTCCGCTAGGGGCAAAAAGAAATCACGTGACAAGTTTCATCAGAGGCGAATCAGAAGCACAACCAACAAAATTCAAATGGTTTTGTCCATGACAAGGTGTTCTCTTCCCTTCATGTTGTCGCGTTTCACTGAGGTGACTCAGGCTAAGGTGAGGTGACTGTCCTGCTTCCAGAGGTCAATGTGGATGCTAGATTTTTTTATTGTTTTTTTTTTTTTGGTGTCAAATCAGATTTCAGCCTGTAATCATTACACACGTGATTGTTTCTATACTGTATCAGATTTCAAATTGATCCTCACGGGGCCAGTAAACTGGCGCTCGTAGACGTCAGCATGTTGACGTTCTCTGCAACCTTGTCATGACCGGCCCTTTTATGTGTTTCATCACTTGATCGTTTCTCCTCACATTTCATTGCCTCAGAAGCTCCATGCAACATCTGGTAAAAGATGTGGAACGTCCGCTCATCTTTAGCCTGACGGGTAGCCCGGGACTTTTCCAGGAGGTCTTGAGTTTACGAGTCAAGGATGTTCACACGCTGATATCATGCAAACAGGAAAGGAAGACGGAAGGAGCGGCCACAATAGCTTCTTTGACACAATAAGAGGCCGCAAAGACAAATCAGCCTCAACTTTAACTTAAGAGTGGTACTTGTATGTCAAATCACTTTTGCCCATTGAAATGACTCGAAACATCTGTGACATTTGACGGCAAACGGGGCTCCTCTTGCGTGAGAAGGATACAGGTCTCAATGTTGGCACCGACAATGTACCCCGCCACATCAAAATTAATGCGGATGAATTTACCCTGAGGAAAGAAATGATGTCTGTAAAAACAGCAACTAAACTCGAACGATGGTATGTGTCAAAACTAAAATAAATACATAAATAAATAAATGAATGAATGATGAGCTTACAAATCTTGAGGAATTGTCATTCTTGGTCGTTTTTGCGTTGCCGAAGGCCTCCAGTATAGGGTTGGCTTGCAGCAGCTGTCTCTCCAGCTCGCCCTGGACACGCACACACCAATCAGTTTGTAACGCAACACACAATACAACTGTGAAATATTTTTGGAGTCATCATTTTCGTCATAAATGGATCTAAAGATTTAAAAATATCTAGGTGTCATCTTTCAAGTGCACTGACACAAAAGGATGTCCTAAAATAGCCCCCCCCCCCAACACACACACACACGCACGCATAACAATGGTCACCAGCACTTGTCGGAACAATGGGCTGTCATGAGGCAACGAGCTGTTGTGGTACAAACGGGGGCATCTTCAGCTCATACGGTCTCGCCCACTCTTGCCCGCTGCCGTGCGTTGGCGCGATTGTTGCGCAGCGCCGGCCGGCGACCGTGCAAAGCCCATCGGCTCAACCGGGCACGTAAGAAAGCTTGTCAAGTAGCTGTCAGCCACACGGCCGTGTTTGCCAGCGGCGTAAAGCATTGTCTACCCCGTACAGTCTGGGAATGGCCAAGCTGTAGCTCTCTTACTGTATGGTCAGTCAAGAGTATTTCTTCAGGAGATTCTGATTTCATCACATGGAGGCCAATGATGCGGCCATTATCCTCATGACTATTGCGCCAATTCTGGCATGTGGTTGTGTGTTTATCTATCATGCACCACTCATCTGCAATTTCACATGAGAGCCAAAAATCCTAAACATTTGGTGAGGACCACATATAAGTTGGTGGATCCAAATTAGGATGCTCAGCCTTGGCGTAGATGTTTCCTCTACTTAAAAGTAGCATAATGACCGCTCAAATCAAACCGTGTCTCTAAAGATGATCCTGTGGTGCGGGGTGTGGTTTTGTCCACCCTGATCTGCTCGCAAAAACGGTCAGGGCCGACAATCGTCAATGTTGAAGGCCACTTGAAGCATTTATTTGATAGCCTTCTATCCATATGAAGGTACATGTTACTAGTATGTCTTGTCGAGTTGGGACATATTTGTAGGACAACTACACATTGTGTGTGAGGCAAAACTGTGCACTCGTTAACATCTCGCAACATCTCAATGGTGGCGTGTGATGCAACGGCAGCCAGTTAGGAAACAGGCTTAGGCTCGTGCTTTGGCCATACACAAAAGTGTCTCACAGGTCACTCCGCGGCGGAAACGCAATCTGAAAGCCACTCTCCCATACTTACCTTTCCATCGGCAGTCCGTGACAGGCATACACACACATAGCGCTACAATCAGATAACGTGGCTCTTGTATGAAGAGAGTCATTTTCGCCGTGCCGCCCCCTTCCCACCTAACCCTATTGCCCCAAAGTTAGTGCATACTCACATATTGCATAATCTGAGGAATTGTGCAGAAAGGTGGAGAGATGGAGGTGGGCATGTGAACACATGGATGGGATAAAGAAATGGGGTTAATTAAAAAAAGACAACAAAGACATGAGAAATTATATGAAATTAAAAGCAAAGGTCTTGGCCGTTGCATGCAATCACGACGGGAAAGAGTCACTGACGCTTCATTGGAGTTACTTTTGGGCAGCCGGTTCGAAGATGCGCGAGAAAAAGAAAAAGAAAAAGAAAAAGAAAAAGAAAAAGAAAAAGAAAAAGAAAAAATAAAGCACAGGGCAGGACAGCAGCAAGGAGTCAACTCACCTTGTTGACCAAAGTGGTGCCCCTGGTTAAGGAGCGAACGCCATCCAGCTGGGCATGCAGCAGGGCAAAGACAGCAACGGGAAAGAGGAGCAGGAAGGAAGACGCAAGTGGGAATAAGTATGAGTGCGTCACCCCACGAGGGAGAGGGAGAGGAGAAGAGATGTGGCACTTTCAGAGAATAGCCCAGAGGTCGCGAGAATGCCAAACGGTGAATGACATGGGCTCGTATTTCAAAGACACAGAAAAGAAAAGCAGCGGTAAGTGTTAGCACCGATCGTAGCATGAGACAGCACTATTTTCTAGCCTTGACGTCGCCACGATTTGAAAGAGTGCGCAAAACTGCATCCAACCTGTAAGGCGTCTTTGCTCCTGATGGCAGTCGCACCCTTGTGAGAGGAAGCGACATGAGCCAGATACTGAATGACTTTCTTTGTGTTTTCGGTTTTTCCAGCGCCCGACTCGCCCCTGAAACACAGCATCCAAATTGAAGAGTGACTACAGCTCATCCTGAAAAACCAAACCGAATACATCATTCAGCGGAGGCTGCCGTGCCACTCAGGTGAACGTTGAAACAAAGCGGGGAAGACTGAAGGTTGTGAACGGAGCCAAATCGAAGACTTCAAATTCTTTTCGACAAATTTACGACAGTCGAAATTCGCTTCAATGTAGCCCGTTTGCAACGATTTTTACCACAAAATGGTGACGAGGCCTTTGTTATGGCGAACCAGAAAATGGTTGGTTGGATGTATGCAAGCACAGAGGGCAACAGCTGTGCACGCTTCCAAAAAGACACAAACTACTGCATTCAAATTTATGGATCGAACAGAGCAGTGATTCCCAACCTTCTGGAGAAGTCTAGTAACAGGCTCTAAAATGAAATTCACTGGTTGAAGTGGTAAATGGAGTACAACAGAGTCAACAGGCTCAAATTTCGAACGTCCCTTTGGGAATAAACTGAGAAAAAGGGATTCTCATTTGTTTTATTTTTGTGGTCTAATCTAACTATGCAGCAGGGCTCCGAAAAGGTCAGTAAAAAAAAAACAATCCCATATTACCCGAAAGCCAGACATGCGCCCTGACTGACACTAATGCCTGACACGGTCGCACACTTGACTGTTCCCTCAAGGCAAAACAAATTCAGCAGCTTTCGGCTACTCACGTGCACAGGATTGACTGATCCTCTCGGTCTGCGCAAAGACAAAAAAAAAATGTTAAAAAAGTGACATCACACCAAGTCATAAATCAAAAGCTGAAGTTGAGAAGAGAATGCGGGCCCACTTCTGGATGTACAGTACCGGTACACGTGACAGTTGTAAAAGCACTTGTTTGACAAGTGCAGTGGTACATTGGGGCAATGTCAAGGCAGCTAGCTACAGGGTGTTTCTTTTTTTTGGGGGGGGGCTGCTTTATCTATTATTTTTATGTTTTGCGTCCAGTGCTTTGACTGGTGCTCAAAGCTCACACGCTGACTCGACTCCAGGTGACTCCTTTACGGCACACATCCATCACACCAATACTACAGTATGCACCGTAATCACGTTTTAGGGAACCAGTTTATTTCTTTTCATTCGCTGATGTTGATCAATACAGAACCTTATTCTTGCGCCCCAAAATCTTTGTGATACATCCATCACATGCATCCATCGAAAGATACCACGTAAGAAAAAAAAAATGGTGGCGTTTTTAGGTGGCCGGAAAGAATTGCTGGCATTTCAAAAGGCACAAATTGATTTGACGTCAAGGTGCCACTGTAAATCAAAATCAGCGATCTGAGGACTGCACACCTAATTTGACGCCTCCTCTTAGCTTCGCACCTCATGATTGACAGACGAGGAGGCCTGAGTGATTCATCCGGGCCAATTGTTGTGACGTTAACTTCCTTCGTTATCCGGTCTATCCTCCGCATGCCTAATTCGATTCGCAAAGGAGGTCGCTGGCCCACTTTGTCCCCCTGGCAGGACACGGCCGGACATTTTTTGGGAGCCGGACTTGTAACCGTTTCTTAAGTGCTTTTCACATGTGTTCAAGCGTGGAAGAATTCATACTGGTCCTACTGGTTCTGTCGCCGCAGTAACACGCCTGCAGCCAACCCTGAGGGTGGTGGCTAACACATAGCCCCAGAATCTGATCTGCCCCGTCCTGTTATCTCAGGGAGACACCCTGGGGCAGAGATGTTGCTCAATCCACCTGCTTTGAAATACTTTCTTACCTTTTTGTTTCCCCCCAGTGGTGGGAAGTGGCAAACGACAAATACTTTGTTTCGGTCCTTGAGTACAGTAGAAAAATTCAAGTATCTGTCCTTTACTGGAGTATTTTCTTATCCGACGACTTTTTACTTTTACCAGGCCTGTGGCTTTTTTTCAACCTCTGCGGATGTGCTTATTAGCGTACAACAGAACAGACCTGACGTGAACAAGGTAGCATAAACGACAACGGCAACAGATTCTTAAAAAAAAAAAGTTTGTTCTGTGAATATGCTCCAAACTAAAATAAAAAAAAAAAACGTGTATCACAATCACACCTAGGGACAATTTAAACTGTTCCATTAACCTGCCATGCACGTTTTTGGAATGTGCGACCTCACTCTATCATGTTACACTGAAAAACATTCCAAAAACATTCAGTCATACCACAGTGAGACTGAATGTAAAGAATTAAACAGAGGATGTAGAATAGATGGCTTTCTGAGGTTTGTTTCATTGTCTACAGGTGTTGACACACCGGTTGTGTTTAAATATCCGATGCTATTCATTAGCCACTTATGCCATTTGACATTATTTTTACAGTATTAAGCTATTGATTGGTTGATGATGAATAGGGACATATAGGACAGTTCCTGTCGACTGTTGGGTGGCATTGAAAAGCCTGACTGGAGCATACGTCATTTTTTTTCTGGATGAATGTGAACCGAAAGTTATCAACATGTACAGAATTAGTATCTCGACTTCTAGTTTAAGTGCAAGTACTTTTGTCAAGTCTGCCTACCTCAAACAGTCAATGAGTACAGAATGAATTCCTGTTCCTTACAACCAGCACTGTGCCGAGTAAGGATCGAGCGATGCCACTCCTCAGCACTTTCTTTCAGGAAAAATACCATCTCAAAACTAATTTCCATCCACTTTCGATAAGAGCGATAAGTGGCAGGAATACCACGCCCTGGAATCGCACTCACGGCGAGGTGACGCGACCAAAGATCACGCACGCGATTTAGCGGCACATTCCAGTCGAGCTGAGCTGATAGCAGATGCTTGGGGATAGCTCGGCTGTCGGGAGAGGTCAAAGATAGCGGCGCGAAGTACCTTGCAGCATGCTCCGATAGGCCGCTTCCGATATGGCGTAAATGTGCGGCGGCATCTCGTGGCGCTTTTTGCCCCGATACATCTCCACGATGGACTCGGTGTAGATGGGCAGGTTCTTGTAGGGGTTCACCACCACGCAGAAGAGCCCGGAATATGTCTGCAAAATCAGAAAATAGTCAGATGTGCGTACGCGGATGCGCCCTGAAAGAGGCGGAGCCTGCTGGGTTGCCATGTGATCCCAGCAAGTCTGTGTGCGAGTGTCTGTCTGAGGGTTGTGGCTGAGAGCAGAGAGTTAGGGCCGAGCAATTAATTGAATTCAAATGGACATAGCAATGGCGTAACATGCAATGGAAAGTGGCCTGGCCACATCCACGACCGGTCAATTCAGATGAAACTTTTGTCCACGCCAGTGAACGTGTGGCACAACGGCCGCGGCTGCGCTCACATAAATCAAGCCTGAGTAGTATCTCTCCCTCAGGTTGTGCAGCACGGAGGCTTCATTGAGGCAGGTGAGGTCGGCCATGTCCTCGACTTTGCTGAAGCGCGGCGGGTTCATCCGCTGCACCTCCTCCCTGGAGAGCGTCAGCAGCCTCATGCTGTCGCTCAGCTCCACCTCCACCTCGTCGCCGCGCTCCTCCTTGATGCTGGCCGACTGTCCAAAGGGAGACCAGAGGCTCGTTAAGAATGTTCCTTAAAAACGAGGGCCACCCGCGCACACTCGCACACACACACACATGCAGACACACGCACGCACACACTTGGGAACACATGTGCCCAAAGAACCATCACTGCGTTGATTTCTTGCTCAACTATGACTTGGCCGTTTCTTGAGTGAAGCGGTTTGAATGTGATATTAATTGCCCTAAATTCGCCTTTGTCCATGTATGTGACTTTACGAGGCAGGGCCTACTAGGGTGGCGCCTGACATCAGTAAGTCCGCGTGTGAGTGCTTGGGCGTGAGTGGTGGCCAGCAGCAGGTCCTGTATTAGTGTGCTCATTGCCTGGCTCTCCTTTCCCACTTGCAGGGCATTAAAGTAGTAAGTACCGGGGATCCGCGGAATGGATTAAAGCCATGCCGTGAAGAGCAAAAATCCACCAGAAACAGAAAATTCCTCAAAAAAAAAAAAAAAAAAAGTAGAAAATTGCCCACTGATGCCACAAGAACTGCGACATAGCAGGACAAACTGTAGGGTCATTTTGATTGGCTGTGCTGTGTGTGTCATTGGTGTGTTGCCACGGTGACAGAACTGCGGCGGGGATGGGCAGCCTCGACTGACTCAGCAGGCTAAACGCTAACATTGTGAGAATTCCAGACACCTGACACATGCGGAAGGGAAAGTGCTGTTATTTAACAACACGGCTAAACGATGAGTGTTTTTACATCATGATATTGGTGTGAGCTCTAGTTGCAAAAAAAGAGAGTGTTCGAGTCCGCTGGGGGTGGGAATCATGTCAAATTGTTAACTTTCTGACTTTTTTAAATTTTTTTTTTGGTGGCATCATTACAACTCTTTTTTTTTAAGTTGACTGACTTTATTCGATCATGACATTCTGGCGTTCTTGGTACCTCTAAATAGTGTCTGGTCTGAAGACCTAAGACATCAGGCAGGGGAGCTCCGAGAGTAAAGGTGAGGCCAGGCCATTTCGTGATTTGAAAACAAATCGCAGGATCTTCAAAAGAACTCTCAAATGAGCCAGTGAAGGGATGCCAGAGTGGCAGTTATGTGCTCCCTCTTACAAGTACAAGTCAGGAGGTGAGCGGCAGCATTCTGGACCAACTGGAGATACTTCATGGAGGAAAGTAAGGGAAGTCTTTCATAGAACAACTGAAGGAGCTCCTTGAGGCAACCATCTCTGGCAATTTGCATCATACAGATATAATACATCATTTTCATACATCAAAGTATTTCTATGTGTTTCTTTTTTTTTTGCAGGCTCTATTATTGCGCCGTGCTCCATGAAAATCCATCTGTGGTGTAAATTGTAATCATGGATGAGAAAGAAAAGTGATATAAGGGCCTCTCTTGTCGTGTTGTGCATTAGTCACGCTAAGGAAGTTCATGCTGATAATATGAAAGTAGAATCAAAATTGCGCATGCATGTTTCCTCAGCAGCGCCATTCTCATCGGGAGCGTAAAATGAAGTCAGCGTCTGTGTGAAAGGAGGAATGTGAAGTTGGAAGAAGAACTGGTTGATATGACCTTAAAATTAAATCTCACATTTATTTTACAAAAATTACATTTCCAGTTTGAACGCCCCACCCCTCCCAATTACTAAAAGAAAAAAGGCAAATGGGACGGGAATAAAGTTTCTTTTGTTTTGAAACATACATGTCTTGTTAAGTGGTATCGATGTTGTAGTATCAGATCCTATTTTCAAGTTTGGGTCCAGTGCCAGCATTGCCAAAGGCCAACAGGCGAAGGAGGTCTCCCGAGAATTGGCTGACAGCAATATTCGGATCTATTTCAACTGTTGGCTAAGCTGGTTTCGCTACACCCTTTGCTCGCCACAGCCTTTGAATGTACTTGGCAGCGGGTTGCTTTTTTTTTTTTTGCTCATTGACCAAAGCTGGAAACTCAGTGACAAAATTGATTCACTAGCGCTTCTGTGTTTGCTGCCCTCGTAGTGTAAATGGAATGGAAGAATGGACGCTGCTAAGAAAAAAAAAATGCCAATTGTCTCAACTGTACTGATGAATGGACCAACCTTACCTGGATGTTTTGTTTTGTATTTTTTTTTTTTTTTTTTTTGCTCACAGCCACTCACCTCAAAGCCATGCTTCTCTGACGGCACCCACACCAGACGTTTGGCCGCCCAGTCGGCCTGGCCGGCGGCGGACAACATGGGCGATTTGGCAGTGGGGGAACTCGGAACCACCCCCGACGTGAGGAAGCGGGTGACATCGTTCACGCCGCTCCCTAATGGCCTGGACATGATACTGCTGACACTGAGAAGGAGAGGGAAGAAAAATAGGAATGATACAAACAGCAACCAGTTGGCCTGAACACGATCAGATTTGTTGCAGTGAATTTTATTAGTTTCCTTCCAACAGTGTTTTCCTTTCATTTTGGAGTGTTTCTCATGGCTGCACCACTTGGAGCAGGACAGCCACAGCTGAAAAGCGCACACACAATATCATTTCTAATGAGTATCCTTGGCGAGTATGAGGTCTTTTTTTTTGGGCGGGGGAGGGTATCATGTGATGGCTTCCAACATTGTGTATTCAGCGGAGAATGAAGTTGGTAAATCCTTAACCAGCTATCGAACGACAAATCCAGCCACTTTCTACAGCGCTTGTCCTCACTGAGGGTGTAAGTGAGCTGCAACCTATCCCAGCTGATTTGAAGAGGCGGGATACACCCTGGACTGCTTGCTCGCAAATTGTGGACGATCGCAACAGTGCAAACCGGAAACAAGTGTCGTGATAAAGGTTGGATTGAAATTGCATGTGCCCTGATCCTTTTAGTGACAATCGAAAATGTGGGGGCCACCGGTGAACATGTCATTGCATTGTCCTTGACTGAAGACCTGAAACAACAATAATTGTAATATTGCAAAAATCCGCTACATTGTCCAAAGAAAAGCATGGAACAGAAGGGGCGTGGCCTCGCGAGTGGCATCAGGAGCTGAAGTCAGATTGTGAAGGTGTCTGGGTGTGAGCTGCGGACGACAGCAGCTCCTTGAGAGTATTCTCAAGATGAATTTGTGTGCTTGGCTGCTGACAGTGCATCGGCAACTGTGACTCTCCTTGCCCACACACATCATACTCAGTTTTTGCCCCTTTTTTTGCACTGGAGCGGCAAGGCATTTGAAGCACGCTTGTCACTCAAAATTTGATTCGTCACAACACAAAGGCACAAAAACGACTGAGTGACGGCTCAAAGCGTCAAAATCGTAAAGTTTGGGCACATATGCAGTTTTTATCAGACATTCAGGACACATATCGGATTTGGGCCACTTGGGAGGTCAAGAAACATTGGGGGAATGGTGTCGCTTGAGCCGTGTAGTGTTAAACCGGCCAAGGAGAGCAAGAATAGCGGGCACGAAGCATCCAGGCCACATGCGATGTGAGCGCCGACCAGTGATGGCCTAATTGGAAGACAGAACAAATCGAGGAGAAGACAGGGATGCAGGAAAGGGGGAGTGAACCGACATGACAGCTGAGGGAGAGGAGACGCAAAGTCGCAAAGAGGAAAAGTTGCATTTGCTGAGGCGCCACGGCTGTAAAGCAAAGAAAAATGGACCGCGTGGAAGCGAAAGTGCCGAGGCAGAAGCGTTCTGGGTCGTTATTCTGTGAAAGATGAGGCGACGGCGCAAAGTGGCGAGCGTGAAACGAGTGCGGAGGTACGACGGGGGCATTGGAGATGAGTTCTGACAACGTCACCGTTCCGTGAGAACCAGTCACTCGAAAACTTCCCAACGAGGCCACAAAGACTGATGACGCTTTACACGGCGGCCTGGCTGCTGCGCTGTTTCTACCGCCCGCAATGAACGGCCACTGCTTGGTTAACAATGTCACCCAGGAATACATTTACTTGTGTCCTATATGGATTTTTTTTAAGGGCGGTTTGATATTTGGCAGACAAAAATTGTGATCAGCGATTAATCAGCTAGTTAACTATAAAATGTGTTTTCATCAATGAAAAGATGAACTGGAGGGAGAAAAACCATTTTGACCATTTTGTGGAGCGCAACACTTACCTTTTTCTTATGTTGTCAATGTGTTAAAAAAAAAAAGGGGATTTGTTGAGTTTAAAAGATCCAATATCAGCCGATTCAATTGGCCAGCCATTTAATTGGTTGTTTCCTATTTGTAAGTCAAGGTGCCATTTTAGCTGAAAGATGACAAAAAATACTTTTGTTGTATTTTTGCCAAAAAGATGCACTGGCCCCCACCTGCTCACAGTTCAGCCTTCACAACTCTCCTGTTATTCACGGAAACCGTTTGGGACTCTAGCCTGGCTAATTTGCATTTTTCTAATCACCGATGCTAGTTTTGTTAGCCTGTCGTTGACGTCTTACGTTGTGCGTTAGCATGAAGCTATCAGATGCTTGTAAGAAATGGAATGAGCTTTGGTGAAATAAAAGCGTCGTTCTTTGTTTTATGTTTACTTTCACATTAAACTTCAACTGGGAATGGCAAGAATGATGATGGCTTGTATCTAAAAAAAAATAAAATAAAAAAACCCTCGGATATGGGGCCACGTTGATTGATACTCAATGGCAGCCATTTTCAGATCTTTCTCCTCCCATGTGGAAAAAACCCCCCCGTCAAAAACAAAAACAGGTCCATGAGAATGAGTTTAAATAAAAAGGGTCCGATAAAACCAACCAGAATTGTTCTTGTCTTTGATTATTCCAATGTTATTCAAAATGATAAGATACTTCATGGAGCCCGACGAGTTTTCAAAAGGCTGCACCAAATGTGCAGAACGGAACACTCCTATGATAATTAAGTTACTTTGTTCATTTTCTATGATGACGTGCTTTGTGTGCAGTCATGAGACTTTCAAATGCCTGACATCACGCCCGGCAAGCTTAGCCTGCAGTCGCGTCACATTCGCATGAGCGACTTCTCACTTCCTACATTTTATTTACAAAGCTACTCCAAGAACGCATACTTTTCGCTGATTAGCCGAGCGTGCCGATGAGAAATGCGGACTATGAAACCGCCCTGCAGCGAGTGCGTTCGCGTGTGTAAAATATCAGGTGTCTCCGAGCCACGGCAGGTATGTCATCAGGCTTGATTCCTGTCGTGCGTCGCACTCAAGCTTTGCTTTTTTTCTTCTTCTTTGCCTGCAATGTTTGTTGATGACAGGGCAGAAAGTTTGTTGTAACCCCGCCACTACCATACCTGTTACAATAAGACAGGGTGTGGAATAGACAATAGAGCCAGCACCACCCAGCCAGCCAGTCTGTCACTCTGTGGCAATGAAATAACTCGGGGTTGGTTTGTGAAGGACAAGTCTGCCGTGTTTGTTTGCTTTTTTAAAAAATGCTCTTAAAAAAATAATAAAATTCCTCAGGTGAGAACACCATGCTCGACTCATTGGCCACAGCAGTAGATACAAGTTAATGACTGCTTGGACACTGAGCATGGGAATTGATGACTGGGAATGGAGTGTAGCGCTTGCAAGTAATCGAGTCTGGATTCTGGTAAAATGCATTTTCCCAGAGTTCCCTACGAAGCTAACCTTCACCTTTTTTTTAAACTCCCTTTTATTTCCATGGGACGGTTTCCAACAAAAAAATGTAGCAACCCTAATGGTCAGGTGTAAAGTGACACTGCGTTTTATCAACAGTACTACATCTGCTCATAGTGGTCAATTTTGCATCCAAAGTCCTCAACAATGTGAAAATCATCCGATGGAATGTCACCACTACTATAAACTTGTCATCACCAACTATGTGCAACCTCTTGTGAGACTGGCAAGCGTGGGAGATGTGGACTCATTGGTCCACAATTCCGTCTTGTTTGTCCTGTTCCTACACACACACACACACACACACACACACACACACACACACACACACACACTCACAAACAATTGGCAGTCACAGGGACACATGGATGGACACTGGGACACACGGACACGGTCACACAAACGCACGCGCACACACACACACACA